>CM055337.1:10668374-10729714 GCA_029228605.1 Salix koriyanagi
TGTTGCATATGGTCTTTAATATAACATTTAGATTGATTTTCTTGCTAGGAAAGATGAGCAATGTACATGTAATTAGTAGGATGTTTATAATAAAAAGACCGGTAAGAGATTGAAAACTTTTAATTAGGCATCTATAATTGGGGCAATAGCAATTTGAACTCGTGAATGAGTTCATTATAGCCTGGGATATATATTCTCTCATAAATATATCCTTATAATAACACGCATAACTTTCAATGTGACCATTTAATTAGGCTAAGAATTCTCTATAAGATTCCAAAGGCTTTTTTTTTTCCTATAAGATTAAAATTTTATAGTCATTTGAGATCAAGAAAATCTTCAAATAAGACTCATAAATTGCAATTAATTACATACAATATTTTTTTTAATTGATTATGATTATTTTTCCTATTTGGCTTAGAAATTTTTTTATTCCTTTTTTCAGTTTTATTTAAGACTAAAATATAATCAATCTAGAGAATCTATACTACAAAGTTTTGATTAGAAGAAATATTATGTAACAAAATTTTGATTTAAAGTTTCTCTATAATGACCCTATTTGGTGGAGTTTTATTTTACTTGTACTTGTTGTCTTTCTTGTGTTTTCTTTCATCTGCGTTTCCCACTAAGAACCTTAAGAAAAGGTTTTTACTATAAGGTTCAATGCAAGAGAGACAACTATTTGGTCACACCTCAAAGACTTATATTATAAAGACAATCTTGAACAAGTTAATAGGGTTAGTTATAATGTCGTTAATTTTTACATTTAAGTCTATTTTATAATTTCTTACTAATTAATTTTATTTTATTTACCTAAAGTAGCTTGATCATGATGGTTACAAAGGTGATGCTAGTATAAATATTGATCATATGATAAATACAAAAGTTAGTACAATTATCGATGATAGTATAAGGGGCAATGTTGTAAGTAGCAAAACTGACAAAGGTAAAAGGCATAAAAAGTGGAAAAAATGTTAGAAATGGTGGAGGGGGTTTAAGTGTTGAAGATGTTTAACCTTTTGAGGTTTATTCATGTTTAAATGTTAAAAAGTGGAAAAAATGTTAGAAATGGTGGAGGGGGTTTAAAATGTTAGAAAAGGTAATAATGATGACTGTCATAATCCAATTTTGGGTTATTCTTCAAAATCTACCAAAAGTAAAAAAAAAATAACAAAAATAAAATAAAAGGGGTTGGTGTCGGCAGAAAAATCAAGTTGAAAATTTTGGACGTTTTCGAGAGCTCGATCGTATCTCTTTTGCCTAAAAATGAAGGAAAATACAGATTCAAGGCTAAAGTAATTTATTATTCAATAAATCTGTGTAAAAATTAAGTTGAAAGACATAATTATATTTTTATAGGTCAATTTGATTTAATCGTCGACCAATTTAAAGTGTAATTATGTTTAGGAGTTAATTCAGAGCCCAATTGAAGGATTTAATTAAGCGCATGAACTTAATTATACTTTAAATTAGTCAAATTAATTTTATTAAGGGTTTAATTGGTGAAAAATTAAGTTTGGAAGCCTAATTGGGGTTAAATTGAGAAGTTCAGAATTTTCAGAGACAAAACTTTTTGGGTGAAATCAGAAGCTAAAATTAAAGAAAAAAACATCATTATTACCGGTTTTCCTGTCGAAATCTCTTTTTTGTCACAACCCATTTATTTCAAATTAAAAAAAAAGAAAAAGAAAAAACTTCTGAGGCATTACCGGCAACCATGCTTTGCCATGCCGACAACCATGCTTTGATATGTAGTCAGCCATGCCCTACGACTTACTCCCACTCTGAAACGCCATTCCTGGACACCTCTCCCATGCCTTGCAACTTGCAAAATGAGTCTATAAAAGGTGGGAAAATTTATGACAGAAGGAGGGGGAGAGACCATTGTTAACGGGGAACAATCGTGAAAACTGGGGAGAAAATTTAATACGGGGGGAGAAGATGATAACATAGGAAAAACAGGGGAGGACAGTGATCAGAGAAAATAATAACAGGGGAAAAGATAATACAGAGGCAGACACAGACAATGAGCAAAACACTGGAAAAAAAACACATACAAAAGAGAGACACGAGAACAGGGGAGAGCATAAGAAACCAAAAGCAAAATTGTCTTCCCTAGCTCCGACGACAAAAACACCTCTTCACCGGTAGCCAGCAGAAGCACACTCTCTCTCCCCTCTCACAGCGACAACTCCCTCTCTCCCCCCTAAAACCAATTGCAATTGCAGCAACTCTAGCACCAGCTCGATCGTCTCCCTCGCTAGCTCAAACATCAACTAGCTCTCTCTCTCCTCCAGCTAGCTCTCAGCGAGCACTAGTTTCTCCCCACACCAACAGCTCCCCGGCAAGCTCAACCTTCTTCTCAGGGGCCGACGACAACAAAGCAGCAACAACAAACCAAGCATCTTTCTTCGCTCCTACCGGGCACCACAAGCCACCATTTTTGACGTCACCACCATAGGGAGAACCACCTCGACCTCTTCAACCCGACGGTAGTGGCAAGTGAGTCTCTTATCACCGTCGATCACCCTCCATTTTACTGTTCATGTAACATGTGAACAGTGCGAGTGAATTAATCACTGCACTGCTCACGCGTTTGTGTTTTTTTCTCTTTTTTGTTTCATTTTTTGGGTTGACTTGATCTTGGCTGGACCGAGCCCAAGTCCAGCAGAGTTGGGCCTTTGACCCAACTTGGCTGGGCAGGCCCAATTCAATTTTTTCTTAAATATAAAAAAATTACATTTAAAAAAAAATATGTTGTTTTCGTGTATACGTTCGAATTCCAAGATTTTTCAAGTATATTTTTTGAAAAAATATATGTTGCATCTTTCTCATATTTTGAATGAAAATTGAATATCGTAACCAGTTTATATTATCCATTGGAATTTGGCCAAAATATCAAAATAGCTTAACAATTATTTTGTTTTATCTATCGTGGTGTAAAATTACATTATAAAGTATACTCATATATGTTTAAAAACAGATTTTTCAAAATATAGTGTAAAATTCTTTTTGGTTAGTCTTTCAACTCGCAATGAGGTAAGGATTCTCTCACGAAGAGAGATCTACGTCGAACTTTAGAAGTCCAACGAATAAAAATTGACTTAGAAAAACAATCAAACAACAATGCAACTTGCCTTAGGTAGGGTGCACTAGGGTGATGCGTCTTCCCCTTGCATAATAATACCACGTGGCGATTCCTGATAATTATAGTCGTAATTTTTATGACTATAAAACACATCCTTTTCACCGCGCGTCGTTTCCCCCCTCCAGGGGATGGTGGGGCGCGAAGAGTGAAAAAAATATCATCGTGACAATAGCAATATTGGTGGTAAAGGAAAAATAGATACAAGGATATGTAATAAGATGACTCAAAACAAGTTATATACATCCAAGGGGAAAGCTAAAAGGAAAAATCAATTTTTTTTAGCTTTTATCTTTCATTTTCGTAGCTCTAAGAGAAGAGTTATATTGAAGAGCTAAAATAACATTTATAAGTTGAAGAGCTATTCCTACATATTAATCAAAGAAGCTAAAAAATTGTTTAATATATTTCTATGCAAAAAAGTGATTTTGTATTAGTTAGTTATTATGAATAAATAGTTATATCAATATTATATATATTAAAATATAATTGGCTTTTCTATATGGCTTTTCTCTATTGGAATGCATATATAGAAAAATATTATATTTTTACTATATAAAAAATCATATTACTTATCTGGCTTCTCTAAAAAGCCTTTTCCTTTTGAGATGCTCTAATTCTTATATTTATGGATGTGTTAGATAAGGGTTCCTTATGAAAAGAGAAAAGTAATTATCATATATCACTAAAATAAATAGAGGAGTAGTCATCTAAAATTAATGGTACTGGTACCTAATAATCAATTTAATTTTGTACTTAGATGAAAGACAAACCCAATCAATGATGCTCTTTTAGTTTCTAGCCTAAGGTCAACTAAATGCACTCATAGAAAAAATCTAATTTATATAGGAAAAAAAAATAAAGCTAAACAAAAAATGAATACATAAGAATCCTTTCCTTGAAAAAATAGTGGTCTCAAGAGTCACTAGCACACATAATAAATAAACATATAAGAAAATAAGATTTTGATTATCAAATGCAAAGGGTGGAATTCTTGGTTTTACCATCCTTTTCATGCAAATCAAAATATCAAACTTTATGGAAACAGATAGACTATATTTAAGATATCATCATTATCAAACAATCATCCTTTTGGGAATATCATTTATGTATATACATAAATATATTTCAAAGTAGTTGATTAATCACAAACTACTCAATTGAGTTAACAAAATATTAAAAAAAAACAAATCAAATGAATTATTTATAGGTGAGAAAATAAAAAACAAACCATTAATGGGTGAGCCGATTAGAAAATGACATTATACACAAGATTTTTAAATCAATTTGGCAATCCTTAAAATTAATCTCATATCATTTGTTAGGACACAAGAAATTGATATTTATCAAGTCACCACAAAGATAATAAAAAAAAAATAGAGTTTATAACTTTATTTGACAAAACAAATCATGATAATCCATCGTACTAAATCAATAAAGAAATCAATAGGTAATCCTGAATGGTAACGATTAATATCTTACATACAAATAGATGGTCAATCATTCAAGTATTGATTCGGGTGGACTAGCACTCGTCTCATATAATCCTTGAAAGTCAAATTACAGTTTTATCCTTGTTGCCAATGGCATTGACGATAGGGATTGGTCAGCGGGAGGAGGCTTTCCTTCTTATGGTTGTCCTGCGGTGACCGATCATTGAATGACAGGCAAATGGTGATTGGTTTAACTGTCAAGAGAGAGCAAGAGATGAGGGGTGGCATCTGGTGTGATATGGCCTGTTGTGAATCGGTGAGCTCATTTGGACAGAGAATCCGTATGTTCTCTAATTTAATCCAATGGCTGCGATTAAAGATATTCTAAACCAGTTCAACGGGTAGGATCTATTTAGGCCATGATTAGGTACGAGTTAGCTAGATTGAGCTAGATTGAGCTTCTAAATGAATGGCTTGGGTTCCTGGGATGTTTCAATCCAACGACTAGATATCTTCCTGTTTCTTTTTCAATGGCCTAGATTTCTCTTTTCCTTTTCTTTTTAGGGCGAAGAAAAAATGGAACGAAGAGAAAGGGGGGAGTTATAATATGGAAACTTTAAACACAAATGCCTAACTATCATGAGGGTAGTTGACACTGTCATTAAAAAATGTTTCTGAATTTTTTTTATATTAAATTATTTTTTTTAGTATTTTTAGATTATTTTGGTGTGTTAATATCAGCAATAATTTTTTAAAAATAAATAAAATATTATTTTGATGCATTTATAAACGAAAAACACTTTCAAAAATAACATCAACACTACACTTCCAAACAGGCACTAAGTCTTCAAAAATCCATTTAGCAAATGATGCATCAACCAGTGATATGGGATGTTATTTATCATATCCCTTCTCACGGCTCCGGTCACGTGAAATTTAATCATTTATTTCTTTAAATAATAATAATATTATATAGGTAAAGTTAAAATCAATGTAAAAAAAGTATTTTGACTAGTAAGAAAAATATTTTTTTCTTATTATAAAATAATATTTTAATAGTGAAATGATAAATTTGACCCTGATAATCTGTTTTGTAGTAGTTTTGACATTACAAACTCTATATTGATTGTAAAACGATGATTTTTTATGAGTTCGATGGGAAACCTGAATTTGATCATGAAATGACTTATGTAACCTTAATAAACTATTTAGACCAATTTTGACACAATAAACTTGGTTTTAACCATAAAATGATGGTGTGGGCCAATTTTGATTGGAATCCTAATTTTGACCATATAATAATATATTTGACCTCGTTAAATTGATATTAACACTGCAAAATGATGTTTTTAACCAATTTTTTAAGGGAAACTTGATTTTTGAAATGTTAGCTTAGTCATTTTTTTTTGGTAAAGGGGAAAAAATAGGTTATGATAGAGGTTAAGCTCAATCACTTCATCTCCCAAAAGCACAGTCCTAGAAAGCCTAGTCAAAGTCTAACGTTTTCACAATTTCATTTCAAGTAAAATATAGTTCATCATATAATTTGTCTCATGTAAATAATATCCTTATTTATATTAGTTTCTACTTAAAATTAGTTTTTAAATTTGATCATATAATTTGATGTTCCATAAATAATTTTCAAAAGAGTTAAATTTGATCTTATAATTTTTTAAACGAGTAACACTTGTGTTTTCTTTTTCATATAAAACTATAACGTTGTTTAGCTATGTAGTTTTGAAAAAAACTTCAAGTACAAAAAAGACTTTTCATGGTTGTGTCATAAGTTGATGATGATAGGATAACCTCTAGTTGTGGTTAGATGTCCTCATGAAAAGGCAAGTTCCTAAGAATAGGGAACTCTAATACTTATGGTAGTAAATTAATAATTGTGTTTTTTTCCACAAAAAAACTATATTATTGTTTAGTTATGAAGTTTTGAAAAAACTTCAAATACAAATAAGACTTTTCATGGTTATGTCATAGGTTGATGATGATGGGATAATCTCTAGTTGTGGTTAGATGTCCACATGAAAAAGCAAGTTCCTAAGAATAGGGCAATATAATACTTATGTTAGTAAATTAATAATGTATACATATAAAAAAAAAAATTGGATATGGCCTACATTGGCAAGAAATTGTATAGCCTCTCTCTAGCTTTTGCTTGGCTAAAATTTGTGCGGCATGGTTTAGTACCTTTGAATAGACAAGGCTTATGGCTTGACTTTTAATGGATTTGTTTGGTGAATGATGAGACTTGAATTGTCTAATAGCTATATATGTTTATATATTTAAGTCTTGGACTTTGTTCATTAAAAAGGAGATGTATTTTTGGTGAAGAAATTAATGTGTTGCCTTTGGGTAATCATGGTGGATATGTTGGTTATTGTGTCATCTTATAGTTGTTGAGTCATACGCTTCATTAGTTAAAATATTGGTGATGAGAAGTGTCATTGTGTAAAAAATATTGTTTACTTTGAATGGAAAAAGTTAAGCCTATATAAAAAAAAGTTGTTTCAAGAAAAAGTTTATGTGCATGGCTGCTAAAAATTCAAAAAGGGTGAGTCATTTGGGATTGGATATATCAGACAATTTAAATCATTTGAGATGGAATTCTAGCTATTTAGGTTAGCCCAAATAGTTGGAATTGTTTTAGATATTAACATTTTCCTCCAAGTCTTTCATACAATTAGTTTATAAGACTTTAACAAGAAAAAATAAGTGAGGAAAATACATATTATATATATCTTCATGACTATGTTTTTGTGAAAAGTTTTACCTTTGTGGCTATACTTTTATGATTATATCTGCATAAGTAACAAATATTTTTCTTTCATGGATTTTGTTAACATAAGAGTTTTTCCTACAAGGGAGAGATATTTTATCAAGTTCCAATAAGAACAATATTATTTTGAAATTAAAAAATTCTTTGTGATAAAAAAAATAATCGTATAAAAAGATATTGTATAGAGATGTAGAGACTGAGTAGATAGCTTTAAGGGAGATTTTTCATGATTTCAATGAAGAATAAAGATCTTATTATGGGGATTTTTCATAGAGATATGTTTGAGGATATAAAAAATATAAAGATATAAAGATCTTGCCATAAAAGTTTTCATGATGAATTTAACTCACTGTGGAAAGTTTTATGAAGTTACTAAAGACATAGAGAGAGTTACTACTTTAATTCAAAAGGTTTGAAAGATAGAGATAAAGAATTTGAAAATCATTTGATGTCGACTAGTGCATCATCAGAGTTTTTTTCTTGTTTTGTAACATCCTCATGTTTTGGATATAATTTCCATAGTGATATTGTTAAAACAAGGTCTCTCTCTCTCTCTCTCTCTCTCTCTCTCTCTATATATATATATATATATATATATATATATATATATATATATATATATATATAGAACATTATCAATTAAATAGTGGCTAGATTATTTCAGTTTAACAATTTGGTTGATCGGTGTCTCCACGGACACAATCCAACCATCTTAGACCTTATTTCTTTTTATACAACCAAAATCAAGCATATACATTTTTTATTCATATAACCAAAATCAATGATAAATGTAAAGAAAGTGAATCATTTGAATCATATTAAAATATTGAGCTTTATCATGTAATTGTAGAATCCTATTATATAAAGCAAATACAATTAACAACTAAAACATAATAATATACTTAAAACTTATAAGTTAAGAAACAAAGGTGAAATTTAAATTACATGTTCATAACTTTTATTTTAATAAGTGTCATCCTAAACAAAACACAATATTAATATATATTACAAAACACATCTTGCATACATCAATCCTAACTTAAGCTAAAATAGAACTAAACACATATATTGCTCTACTCATATATATGAAGGACTTGACAATTTCATCATTTTTTATGTTAGAAAATATAAACAATATATGAAATAAATTCAAATAAAAGAACATTAATTAATTTCTTAGAGAACCAAATTTGAGAATTTACAAATCATATACTTGTACTTAAAGGTATACAAAGTTTCAATATCCTGATCATAAAAGAATTCCTCAAGTTTTTCTTCTCTTTCCCTCTATAACTTTGGTCGGTTGTAGTTGGATGAAGAAGAACTAGACTTTTCTATTTTCCATTTTAATTCTTTATTTTATTTACGAGTTAAATATCATCTCACACTAATTTTATTAGGTTCATTCAAGTTTTACACTAAAACTTTTCATGTCTTTATCTCTTCTTATATTTACTATATAATATAAATTTTTAACTTCCAAGGGTTTATATGTTTGTTCATGTTGCATCTCTTTCTTCATAAATTATTAAAGGTATCATTTGGAGATCAATCTTCAATTTTTATTTTCAAGACATTGCATTCTTTAGTGCCATAATCATGGTCAAGATGAAAGTGATAAAACCTAGTAGGATTCCTTGTGTTTTTGTCACTCTACATTAGAGGTGAATATCGTATCCCTGAATGACAACAAACATTACATATAATGATAAGAGGTGTGGTTTAGATTTTAGGAAATATTCAAATCATGAATGGGTCTCTTGGCTGTCTTTTTATATGATGACCTAGAAAAAGATTTGTTGTATGTTTTTTCATGCTATGATTGTTGTGTCATGCACGTTATTGATGAAAATATTGGTGATGTGTAATATCATTGACATAGAAAATTGTGTCATCTCTATATAAAAAAAATCATGGGAATAGAAAAAAATTATGTGCATGAAAGGTTTGCATACATAACTCTTGAAAAACTAAAACAATGCTAAAAAAAGATGTGCAAGGGTAGGATTGGATAGACTGAGATCAACATCGTGCTAAAATTTCATGTTGTTTGGGTTGATTTCTAGCCATCTAGGTTGCCCAAATTATTGTTTTTAATATTATTAACACTTGGATTTTTTTTTTGTTATGATTGTTGTATCATGCGTGTCATTGATGAAAATATTGGTGATGAAGAGTGTCATTGACATAGAAAATTGTGTCATTTCTGTATAGAAAAAGTTGTGTACATGAAAGGTTTGCGTACACATCTCCTAAAAAACTAAAAAAATGTTCGAGGATAGAATTGAATAGACTGGGATCAATATCAAGCTAAAATTTCAAGTTGTTTGGGCTGAATTCTAGCCATATAGGTTGCCCAAATGATATTTTTAATATTATTAACACTTGAAAAGTTTTTGATGTTATGATTATTGTGTCATGCACATCATTGATGAAAATATTAGTGATGAGAAGGTCATCAATATAGAAAATCATGTCATCTTTGCATAGAAAAAGTTGACGTAGAAAAAATTGTATGCATGAAAGGTTTGCATACACAACTCTTGAAAAAATGCCTAGAAAGATGTGTGAGTGTATAATTGATAGATCAGGATCAACATCGAGCTAAAATTTCAAGTTGTTTGGGCTGAATTTCAGCCATATAAGGTGTCCAAATGATTTTTTTATTAATATTATTATCATTTCGGAATTTTTGTTGTTAGGATTGTTATGAGCGCGTCATTGATGAAAATATTGGTGATGAGTAATATCATTAATATAGAAAACTGTGTAATCTATGTACAGAAAAGTTATTGACGTAGAAATAATTATGTGATGAAAGGTTTGCATACACAACTCATAAAATACTGAAAAATACCTAGGAAGATAAGCCGAGGGTAGGATTGAATAGATCGATATCAATATCAATCTAAAATTTCAAGTTGTTTCCGTTGAATTCCATACAGCAAGTTTCCAAATAATTTTTATTAATAATAATTTTTATTTAAAAATATATTTTTTAAAATTTTATTTTTAACATCATCATATCCAAACAATTACAAATCAAATATATATTTAAAAAAATGGAATAGTAAAAACAAACAAGCTTTTAATCACTTCTTAAAGTAATTGAAGTTTTTGAGGCCGAGGATTGTTTTCACTAATAGATTCCGTAATCTAATAATAGAAATTTTAAGAAATGATTTCAGAAAAATATTCCATAAGATAAGCATTGTTTCTGTATCTCTCATTTTTAAGCTACAATAATAATATTCTATAATTGTTTTTTTTCTTAAAAAAAAACCTGTTATTCTTTCTTTCTATAATTCCATAAGCTAAGCATTGTTTTTGTTTATCACATTTTTAGGCTACTCTAACAATCTATATTTTTTTATTTTCTTTATTTAAAATGCAAGACGTTACTATTTATTTATTTAAACAGTCGATCATATTGTAAGAAGCCACGTTAGGTCCCAAGAGATCCCCCCCTTTTTTTTTTGGTTAGAGACAACTTGATCCTTAAATACATCTCCATAAGTTTGTGGGTCAGATTCAAGTATTTTCAGTAACGAAGCCTCCTGTTTAGGCTTGAATCGTCCCATCCTCGAATTAGCATCGATTATAATTTATTTTTTTGTTGAACATAGCAGTGATATGATAAGTGGATGATGGGACCTTCTCTACTTGAAATGAAGTTTTGTCAATCAATTTGCATATATAATTGTAAAATAAATTATATTACAATTCTCTACGAGACAAATTCACAAATTAAAAACTGTTCAACTGTATTCTACAATTATATATATATATATATATATATATATATATATATATATATAGAGAGAGAGAGAGAGAGAGAGAGAGAGAGAGAGAGAGAGAGAGAGCATATTAAATAAAGCACCAAAACAATAGTTTGAGTTTATAAGGGAAACCTGTGAACAAACGAAGGATCTTCTATCAAAGGAAAGCAACCAATATTCAGCCCAACACCAAGCATGATATCTGTGCATTTATTGTTAAGTCAAATACTACTGTATTTATATATATACTGTAACGGCTCAATTGTAACGGGAATAAGGATTTGCTACCAAATCAATTCCCCAAAGCTATGTATATATACCTCTGTCTGATCATCAATAAAAGTGTGTCTGAGAATATATTCAGTGACAAACCTGTAAGTGTTTGACTCTTAAATCAGTAGCTAATTCTCTTTATGGTATCAGAGCTACCTACCTCCAACGAGTCACCGATCCAACCCATCACCATGTCTGATCAAAACACAACCATCAATCTCAACACCCAAGCTTCCCCTGCAACAGATAAGCAAATCATTGCATTCAATGTCACTGCCCAAATCAATGAAAAATTAACACCCTCTACCTTCCCTCAATGGCGTGCTCAATTTGAAGCACTACTCATCGGGTATGATCTACTCAAATTTGTTGAAGGAACCCTTCAATGTCCTTCCTCCAATGGCACCAGTGCAGACGAGCTCTGCAAGACCTACTGGATCAGACAGGATAAACTCATCCTAAGTGCTATTTTAGCATCTACATCTCCGTCAATAACTCCCCTTATTGCAACGGCGAAAACCTCCAGTGAAGCATGGAAAAAACTCAACAATTTATACGCTAGCCGATCAAGAACTCGGGCTATGCAGTTGAAGGAAGAAATTACCTTATTTCAGCGAGGATCCCGATCAATTACGGAATATCTCCACGCTGTGAAAGCTTTGGCTGATGAAATAGCCATTATCGATCATCCAATCTCTGATGATGATTTAACACTGTATGTGTTAAATGGGTTAGGGTCCGAATTTAGGGAGATTGCAGGACCCATCCGTGCCCGAGAATCCTCACTGTCGTTTGAAGAGCTACACGACTTACTGGTAGGCCATGATACTTACCTGCGACGACTGGAAGCAGCAACGCAGCAAATGGTTGCCTCTGCAAACTTTACCAAGAAATCCCACTCAGCAGGAAGACAACCGTGGATGAAGAAGGCTGAACACCGTGGGCCTCAAGGGCCACATCGTTCTTTTTATGATGGGCCTCAAGGGCCAAACCGCTCCTATTATGGAGCCCAACGAGATGGGCGCAGACCCAGCACTTTTCAAGGCCGGCCCAATAATTTTAATAGAAGGCATCAACCCAAATGCCAATTTTGTGACCAGGTGGGACACACTGCAAAAAATTGCTATCAAATTCAAACACAGAATCCGTCCATCAACTACACCACATCATCAAATAGCATGGATAAAAACTGGTTACTTGATTCAGCTGCCAGTCATAACATCACGGGAGATTTAAACAACTTATCCATTCACTCTGAATATGATGGCACAGATAAAGTCATCCTTGGTGATGGTTCAGGTTTGACTGTCTCCCATATTGGTTCCTTGGATTTACAATCTCCTCTTCGTACTTTTACTCTTCGTGATACTCTTTATGTTCCTAATCTATGCAAAAATTTAATATCTGTCCATCATTTTACTAAGCAAAATAATGTGTTTGTTGAACTTCATCCTTTTTATTTTCTTGTGAAGGACCAGATCACGAGGGCACCTTTACTAAAAGGAGCATGTAACAATGGCATTTATACCTTTCCGGAGTCCATGGTGGCGTCGCCAAAAGTAGCCAATGTGCATGAACGAACCTCCATTGACGGGTGGCATAAGCGGCTTGGACATCCTTCATCCAAAATTGTTCATCACCTAGTTAAAAATTTTTCCCTTCCTGTTTCCACAAATAATAAATTGTCTTCCCTTTGTCAACCGTGTTCCATCAATAAAGCTCATCGTCAACCATTTCGTGTCAACAGTCTTAAGAGTCATGCGCCACTTGATCTTATATATACAGATGTGTGGGGTCCTGCCAGTTACACTGGTACTGATGGATCAAAATATTATCTTCTATTTGTTGATTATTACACAAAATACATCTGGATGTATCCTATGGCAAATAAATCTGATGTCAGTCGAATTTTTCCCCAATTTAAAAAATTTGTTGAAAATCGTTTTCAAAATTCCATCAAAACCCTGTATTCTGACAATGGTGGTGAGTTTATTGTTTTAAAAAATTTTTTGCTCACTCATGGTATAGCTCACTACACCACAGCTCCTCATACACCACAACAAAATGGTGTTGTTGATCGTCGCCATCGTCATCTTGTTGAAACAGGTTTAACTCTTCTTCATGATTCCAAACTTGATTTTTCTTTTTGGCCATTTGCCTTTCAAACTGCATCTTATCTTATCAATCGCCAACCCACTCCTCTTCTTTCCGGCAAATCCCCCTTTGAAGTTTTGTTTAAACAGAAACCAAATTATTTAAAATTAAAACAATTTGGTTGTTTATGCTACCCCCTTACAAGGCCATACAACACAAATAAAATGCAGTCAAAATCAAAAGTCTGTATTTTTCTTGGTTACTCTCCTACTCAAAATGCATATCAATGTTTTGACATTCAAACAAAAAAAATATACATTTCAAGGCATGTCTTATTTGATGAAAATAAAAACATTTTATCTCCACTCCCAAACATGTCCTCCGGCTCACCCGTCACACACAAACCACCATCTCCTTTTTCACATCCTCTGTTTGGCTCCCAGCAGCTCACCATGTTCCCGTCTCCACCGCTCGGCACCACGGCATCACAGGCTCCAACCAAAGGTACTCCTGCCATTGTTACAGTCTCCTCAGGTAATTCTAGTCCCCTTCGATCTGCATCTCCTAATTCGTTACATCCCATGCATTCATCTCCATCAATGTCAAACTCCAATTCAGCGGATCAACTCAGTCACTCACCATCACCACCCTCTGCTATACAGACAACCCCCCCTCCTGATTTTGAACCCATCATCCCCATCCCTGATTTGATTCCTGAGCAACCCAACCCACCACCCAACCCTACAAACCGAACCCACACCATGACAACTCGATCCATGAACCAAATCTTCAAACCCAAAACCATAAACATCACCTCTAAACACCCTCTTCCCCCAACAATCGAACCAACAAGTGTGAGTCAAGCCATCTCCCAACCCCACTGGCGTGAGGCTATGTCAGCCGAACTCACTGCCTTAATGCAACATGGCACATGGGACCTTGTAATTCCACCCACAGACTGTAAACCAGTAGGCTGTAAATGGGTATTTCGGGTCAAGAGAAATGCTGATGGGTCAGTGGATAGGTTAAAGGCTAGGTTAGTTGCTAAGGGCTACCATCAACGCCACGGCGTTGATTATTTTGATACTTTTTAGCCCGATCATAAAACACCCGCCACAATCGAAAGTGCGTTCTTTCTATTGCTGTCATGAATGGGTGGCCTTTGAGGCAATTGGATATTAATAATGCGTTTCTTAATGGTAAACTAACCGAAACTGTGTTTATGTTGCAACCACCAGGGTTCAAAGATTCGACAAAACCTAACCATGTCTGCAGGTTGAACAAAGCAATTTATGGACTCAAACAAGCACATAGGGCTTGGTTCACAGCACTGAAATCAGCCATTATTCAATTGGGGTTTCACGGTTCCATGGCTGACACCTCTTTATTTATTTATCATCAAGATTCTATTATATGTTATTGCCTTGTGTATGTTGATGATTTAGTACTAACTGGAAATAACTCTGCCTTTGTGTCTAGTATTGTTCAGAAATTAGGTGTCAAGTTCTCACTCAAGGACATGGGATCCCTACATTTTTTTCTCGGTGTAGAAGTAATCCCAACAAAGGCTGGCTTATTACTCTCGCAACATGAGTATATTCGTGAACTGTTGGCTACCACAAACATGGATGGGGCCAAAGACATCTCCACACCACTCTCAACCACTCAAATCCTACGGCTGAATGATGGCACCGCAGCAGTGGATACCTCAGAATTTCGCAGAGTTATTGGCCGCCTCCAGTACCTTTCCTTGACGCGTCCGGACATCTCTTTTGCGGTCAACAAACTATCTCAGTTTATGCACAAGCCAACAACGACTCATTGGACTGCCACCAAGCGCCTTCTCCGCTACCTAAAGCAGACAATCTTCCTTGGTCTCCAGATTCAGAAAACTGGTTCTCCTGTCCTACGAACCTATTCCGATGCTGATTGGGGTGGCAATCTAGATGACAGAACATCCACCTCTGCATACATAAGTTTTTTGGGCCCCAACCCCATCTCCTGGTGCTCCAAAAAACAGCGCGCAGTTGCCCGCTCCACAACCGAAGCTGAATATAGAGCTCTCGCCAACGCCGCCTCTGAAACGCTATGGCTGTCCACTCTACTCAAGGAACTTGCCATCCCTGTTCCAGCTGCTCCTCAGCTCCTCTGCGACAACCTCGGTGCCACACACCTCAGCTTCAACCCGGTCAACCACTCCCGCATGAAGCACATCCAAATCGACCTTCACTTCGTACGTGATCTAGTGCAAAAAGGCAGCCTGCATGTCAAACATGTGCACACTCAAGATCAACTAGCAGACCTCCTGACCAAGCCCCTATCACGCCAACGCACTGAGTTCCTACGCAACAAGATTGGCCTTGCCGATGAAGCCCAATCTTGCGGGGGCGTATAAGGGAAACCTGTGAACAAACGAAGGATCTTCTATCAAAGGAAAGCAACCAATATTCAGCCCAACACCAAGCATGATATCTGTGCATTTATTGTTAAGTCAAATACTACTGTATTTATATATATACTGTAACGGCTCAATTGTAACGGGAATAAGGATTTGCTACCAAATCAATTCCCCAAAGCTATGTATATATACCTCTGTCTGATCATCAATAAAAGTGTGTCTGAGAATATATTCAGTGACAAACCTGTAAGTGTTTGACTCTTAAATCAGTAGCTAATTCTCTTTAGAGTTGTGGTTCCCAGTGAAAGAACCTTCATAGCGCATTTTTTTTGTATAGGTAAAGTCTATCATGCTACGTAATAAAGAAAAAGAAAGAAATTAAAACGATTACTAATGAGGTTTAATCCATGAGAAATCAAATTAAGGAAGAAAATTGTAGACTTCAGTAATGTATTAATCTTCAGTATTTCGATTCAATGTTACAGTGCAGGTATTTATAGCAATAAATACACTAAAATACAAACACACACAAAACTCACCTAACACTAAATTACAAATTCAGTTATGCTAATATACAAAGTTAATAGCTATATTCTAACTATAATGTTTAACAAAAATCGATGTAGTATGTTTCAAGAAAAAAATTTAAAACCCTATCTAAAAGTGATTAGAATGATAACTTTTTGATAAGTGGTTCTAGCAAGCTCTTAAATCCAATATATTTTGGTATAACCACAGGTGCTAAATCCAAGTAAATATAAACATGACAAGATATATTTGAATTCTATCATGAAATAAGCTTAAGTAAACACAAGTTTTATAAATTTAATATATTTAAATTTAGCTATATATTAAGTCCAAATAAATATAGATTTAACGAGTTGCGCTATTAGCTTCACTTCACGATATATCAAACTCATTTGAAATTTGGGTTAATATAGACCTTGTTTAGGATTAATCACATCAAATTTTAAAAGCATCATCCTAAATAAAATCAGATATAAAAAAATAAAATTAAAGATACACCACTCTTATGAAAAGAAGAAGCTAGATACATGAAATTAGACTTTTAATTGTAGGTTGCATGGTCATTTTCTTTTTCGAGAAGATAGAACAAATTAATTCCATAAATGGAAGGGTAAGCTGAATTATTTTGGAAACCGGAAAGTTATGTGCCAAAGACGGTAAAACCTAGAGGAAGGATTTTGCGAAGTACATAAAGTAGCTAGAGTCACGGTAATCAGAAAAGTTAGCGTCACAGCTCAATTCTCAACCGTACATTCAGTCGATGATGCTGTTATGTCTGGTCCCCCGAGGATTCCAAACATCACGATCACCTGATCGCTGTGTGATTCCTCTGTATTATAGTTGTCAATCTTGTTCCGGTTGTCGTTCTGGTTTTTCGATTGAAACAGAATGTTCTGGTTTCGGAGCGTTTCAGCGTGTCATTTTGGTATCGTACTGTTCATATATAATTAATTATATATATATATGAAAAAAATAAAATATTAATTTAACAAGCAAAATTAAAATTTGAATTCTTTTTTATTTAAAATATTTTGGTGTTTTTAAATTATTTTGATGTATAGATGCTGAAAATAATTTTTAAAAAATAAAAAAAAATAGATTTTGAACCCGGAATGGAACCGAGGCGTTCCAGCCAAAATTTGACCGGAATTTCCGGAACAGACCGGAATTAAAATCAAGACAAAAATAGCATCGTTTTATCTCAATTTTTTGAATGGAATAGAATTAACAGGTATGCTGAGGATGACAGCGCTGTCCTGTCAAGGTCTCCCACCGTCCCTATGACAATTTATTTATTATTAAGTTTTTTATTTAATTTAATATGCATTATTGATATAATAATTGACAAATGTGCCTTGTCTCCCACTGATTTCCTGTTTGTCAATACATCATATGTACTCGGATATTCAAACGGGTCTGTGATGAATGGGGTCCATGATTAAATATTGCCAAATCAATCACCTTTTATTTAAATTTTAAAAGTATAAACTCCGTTGATTTTTAAAAAAAAAAAAAATAATATTGTTTTGATTGAGCTAAATCAATTCATATTAATTAATACAGCACATGTTAACTTTGAATTTGTCCGCGAGTCAAACAAAGTTTTTTAGTATTTTTGTAAAATAAAAATCATATAAATTAATGTATTTACAAGGAATTAACTTTTAACCACCTTAAAATTCGTGTTGTCAAGGGACTATGCGTAATTGTCAGCCACAATATGAGCTTTGAATTTTCATAATACAATAAAGGTTTATATGTTTTTTGTATTTAAAAAAAATAATTTTTTTCTTTTTTCCAAATTATTTTAATATAATAATATAAAAAAATTAAAAATAATATTTAAATACAATTTCTCATAAAAATAGTTTAAAAACAATCTCTTTCTAAAATTCAACTTATCTTCTAAACATGAATCACTCGTAAAATGGGAGTTCATTGGTCCATAATATATTGTTCCTGAAAAAAAAAAACTTCATTTTCCCGCGACACTTACCTAGTTACCCTCTTCGTTACCGAAAGGGCAAAGCAAGCAAGAGAGAGAGATCTTCTTTTTCTTTATTTCCCGCGCTTTAAATCCAACTTTATTATTATTATTATTATTATTATTAATTATTTATTTGTAGTCTAGCTCAGCCCACCTCCATCTCCGGCTCCAATCTGCCAGTCAAAATTGCGTCTACTTTTTCCTTCTCATGAGATAACGCAGTCACTGCTTGCAATCCCCAGAACCTTTTCTTTCTTTAATTTTCTCTGACAAAAGATTTCTTGGCCAAAATCCCATCCACAGTCTTCGTTTAATTCCCTTCTAAAATCATGGAGACAGTTAAATGTAGGTCACTCCCGAACAACAAGAGCAAGATAGCAAGAACATTCCAAAAGGTGATCAACCTCAAGACAGCAACAAGAATTGCTTCGAATAATGGGATTGGGACCTGCTTGCTAACTCCACAGAACAAATTTGATCAAGATGATTTGAACACCACCTGCAAACCTCAAAACAGAACTGATAATCACAAGCAGAAAGATGATAGGGCCAAGCGCAGAGCAATCTTGGAGGCATTGCTGGCAAAGCTGTTTGCAAGCATTACTGCCATTAAAGCAGCTTACGCAGAGCTACAAATGGCTCAAAATCCTTATTCTAGTGATCTTATACAAGCTGCGGATCAGGCGGTTGTTGATGAGTTGAAACAGTTATCAGAACTCAAGCGTAGTTTTTTCAAGAATGAGCTTCACCTTTCACCGGAGGTGACTATGATGCTGGCAGAGGTTCAAGAACAGCAGAGCTTAATGAAGACCTATGCGATAACAATCAAGAAACTGGAAGCAGATGTCGAGGTTAAAGGCTCGGACATTGGTTCACTCAAGAAACAGCTCGACGAGGCTGGTGCGTTTAACAAGTCTCTTGAGAAGAGACTAAATGCAAGTGAGCCTCTATCAATGTTTGACAACATCCAGTTTTCACTCCTGAATCCAACCCATTTTGTTCAATTCTTGCATTATACTTTAAGATCTACGAGGAGTTTTGTGAAATTAATGGTTCGTGAAATGGAGGTAGCCCACTGGGATATCGAAGCAGCTGCAAAAGCAATTCAGCCAGAAAACATCGTCTTTGCAAAGCCAAGCCACAGGTGCTTTGTCTTCGAATCTTTTGTGTACAAAACGATGCTTGAAGGTTTCAATCATCCAAACGAAGAGCATCGGAGTGAGAGCTACTACTTCAATGAATTCAGAAAGATCAAATCTGTAGACCCAAAACAGTTCTTGACTCATAATCCAGACTCATCATTTGCAAGGTTCACAAGGGCTAAGTATCTTCAACTTGTCCATGCAAAAATGGAGTGCTCTCTGTTCGGGAATTTAAACCAGAGAAAGCTAGTGAATTCTGGTGTATTCCCAGATTCTGCTTTCTTTAATGCATTTCTTGAGATGGCTAGGAGGGTATGGGCCTTGAATCTCTTAGCTTTCTCGTTCGGCGAGGATGTCAGTGTTTTTCAAGTTAGCAAGAATTGCAGATTCTCCGATGTCTACATGGAGGCTGTAACACAAGACTCGGTATTAGAAACTCCCAATTCTGATTCCGATCTCCGGGTGGCTTTCACGGTGGTTCCTGGATTCAAGATAGGCAAAACTGTGATACAGAGTCAAGTGTACCTGTCTCCGGTAAGTTCTTGACGGTTTCTTTCTTCTTTCGCTCCAGTTGTGTATAATTTTGAAATATAATATTGGACGGAAACAATTATTTGTTCTAGTGATTGTCGGGAAAAAAAAACTCGGTTTATGGTAGACCAATCGAATTATTTAGCCAATTTTAATCGATTTGGTCTCGTATAAACTGAGCTGTCATATCAAACCCTGTTGTAAGAAAAGACGGTGATCGATGAGCTCTTGTGCTCTAGCTAGTGCGGTTTTGAAGTGGGGATTCCAAATTTGCCAAAGATTTGATCTTCACTTGGAAACTGAAGCTAGCCAGCTAAACATGGAGGTGCGTGAGGTGGCGCGTGGGTTTAACAGGTGCATGTACCTTGTTGCATAAGATAGCATGGGATATGTGGACCCCCCCCCCCAACCCCCAACCTATGACAAATGATGTATGTTCATGCCGTTGTATTATTGTAATAGAAAACCAGATGGTGCTAATGGATAAATTATCTTCATCGATTTTGTATTTTTATGCCTTAAGGTCAGAGATTTTTGAAGCGAAATTGCATTCCATCTTCATTTAAAAACATATGTTTTTGGTCGTGGGAATAATTGCAGTGTTCGCTAGCTGTTGGGTTACTATGACTTTCCTATGGCGGTGCTTTCAGACAGGGCTCAGGCCGTAGATAGAAATTCTGAGCAATGATCATATGGTTCACGAGCTTTGTGTATAACGTTGCCTGCATCCTTTCGTCTCGTGATCAAAAACAAAATGACATAACTCAAATTGTGGTTAGCCATCTGTAGCCCATCATCTTCTTGTTTCCTACATTGAATTTTGGAACCAGAAGCTGTCTCCTATTAAATGGGAGATCGAATGAAGGATGAAGAATCGAATGAATGAATGAATGGGACAGGCTTCAACACTTGAATGATCGAATCTACTTGGTGGGTAGATGGATTTAGGGAGTGTGGGTCCAAAGTTTACTTGGCGAGGAGGAAGCAGAGGTTATGGCAGGGTTTCTGATCTTTCTTCTTGCAGAACTTGTGCCTAAAGACAGAAACTTGCAGACCACAACGACCCTTTACATTTGAAGCTGCTTGAATATCCCATACCAACTTCTCTGAACTAATGCATGATAGTTGGGGGGAGGTTGGTGTAATGTAAAGTAACCATCTCATTTAATAATATGATTTATATTATTCTTTTACACATTTACTTTATCTTGTGCTTGATTTTTATCAAATAAAATAAGGGTGGTAAGATTCAAACCCGTAACCGCTGGGTCAACAAGGCTTTGATAGCATAAAAAAAACTATTTCATCTAAAAACTTAAGCTATTAGATAAGATTCTAAAATATAATTTATATTATTCTCTATCGTTGATACTTTGCGACTTCGCTCAAGAGCTTGTCAGGCAGATTCATAGAATGGAACAAGCAAATATTCGGCAATATTTTCACGAGAAAGAAGAAGGTGCTAGCACGATCGGGCGGTATTCAAAAGGCACTGCACGTATAATTACATTTTATCTCAAGAACACAAATTTGGTATCAGAAATCTCAATGCCAGCGAATTTCTTTTTAGATAGAAATACAACTTATTTTCATACGAAAGCTGTTATCAGAGATCAGACGAACAGGATCAGGTGCCTAAAAAATGACAGTAATCATTAGGGTTGGGAAGAAGACAAACCCAGAACCATGGCAGTAGAGTCTTACAAAAAAATTATTTACCAGGAAAAGGACCTCACCCCTCCATTCTCCATCTCAAAATGGTAAGTTGAGAAACTGAAAAAAAGAAGGAAAAAACAAATCTGGTTTGCTGCGAACGTGCTATGCTCACCTAACATTCTCCGAAACCTGGAAAACTAAAACTCTAACATTCTTCAAAACCTGAAATAAACAAAATAAAAATGGTGGAATACTATTCTCTGACATTATCGTCTTCCGCTCCTCTCCCACCACAAAATTTTCTCAAACAACCATAGAAAAGTAAATTATCTGAAATGGATATATTATTTTGGCACATCGCTTCTCTGCCTCAAAAGTCTCACTGTTCTTTCACTCGCCGGTTCCCGCCGTTGAGGCACACGCTGCCTGGTGCTGCCTATCGTGGCATCCTTCTCCGATCTAGCAGACACTTGCCGGCAGACTTTGGCTGCTTCCTGCGGGTTTAATATCTAACGTATATGTTTTTAATAAATTAATTTTAAATTACTGATTAAAAGATATCTGAGGAACAGCTAAAGAAAGATAACATTTTATAGAAATTAATAAAGAGAAAAAAACTGGAGGATAGCGTACAAACACCTTATACACGCGCTCACTTATTAACATCATACTCAGTATCAAATTTCACAGTATTTAACATTATGTTTCAAAAATATTTTTGAAAAAAAAATAATTTAATTTTTTTATTTTAAATTTAATATTTTTTATATTTTTAGATAATTTTTTTATATTAATATCAAAAATAATTTTTTTAAAATAAAAAAATATCATTTTTATAAGATTATAAAAAAGAGGGGGTTGATGAAGTTTGATATGGATTTATATTAAGAGTTACATCACTTTTCACTCTGATTTTTAAATATTACATTTTACACCTTAATATTTGATATATTATATCACATAAAATTTATTACCTCGATTATGTTAGCAGCACCAGTTTTTATCTAAAAATATTATTTAAATAATTACAAATTTATCATTAAGAAAATGATATAATAGGTGATGTGAGGGAGGTCGGATGATGTTTTCTATTAATGTCTTGCTTAGTTTATGTGTTTTGAAATAAATGAGCCAAACAAAAATCAGAGCTTGTCGATGTCATACAAGTATCAAAATCTATCCAAGGCTATATAAATAGTTTGTAGTGTCGATGTCATACAATATATTTGTTATGATTTCAATATTTATATTTTCTTCCTCTTCCTCCCCGCATGATCATTTGTTATTAGATCTTGTCGTCGAGCCCTCTTTTCTTTCTTCAATGGCAAGGAGAAAAGAAAAGGAGAAAAGAATGATGAGATTCAAACATTCCGAAGTTAAGTTGAGCAATTTGCTTTTGTATATCTTGCTGTGAGTGTTATTCAAGTTAGGGTTTCTTGATTAATGATTGTTTTCTTCATGCCATTTGAGATTTTTCACTAATTTATTATAATGAAAACTTAATCTTCTTTGATACTTAACAAGTTCAAGCATGATTCTCCAATCAATTGCCATCATTTCTTGGAGGAGTAATGGCGTTGAAGGAATTCTTCTATGTAATTAAACAATTGGGTGCATGTCAAAAAAAAGCATTGAGGGCCCCCCACTTACTTTTTTTTCTGTTTTTTTTTCTTTCATCTTTTTTTTCTGTTTTTTTTTCTTAATCTCGTCCTCATATATTTTTTAATTGTTATCACTGGATCATATCCAATTTACTTTCAAGTGATTTAGTTTTAAACTCGAAGTAGGTAAGAAGTTCGAGAAATTCTATATTAAGTCAATTTCATCTTTTTTTCATAACTTCATCTTCAAACTATTTTTAAAGATCAGCTGAGTTGTTTTTAGATCATGTTGAAAATTTTCATATATTGTTTTCAGTTTTTCAAGGGCGGGAGCTTTTTTATTTTCAATTTTATCATTTTGTTTTCAGTTTTATCCTTGACCTTTTTTTTTTACTAGCTAGATGAGTTACATTTAAATCTGGTAAGTCAATTGAGTTATATTGGTAAAACTCACATATAGTTTAATTCTAAATTAAATTAAGACAAGTAGTTAAGCAAAAAGGTTTCAAGATTGACTTACTAGTTGATTTTAACAATAAGACCAAATAGTTTTCTATGACCTAGATATTTTTTATAACATTCAATTTTTATTTTATTTTATATAACATGAAAAGTCGCATGGGCCTATAAACTATTACTAAAACAACTAAAAGGTGTTGACTAAATTTAACTATTTATATGGATATAGAATCGTGATGCAACTTAGGCCGACTAAAACTAGTTTTTTTACCCCATTTCATTGTGGATTGATACATCATTCATCTTTGTAAAAATATATTTTTTCCAAAGTTATTCTAATTATTTTTTAAAAACATTTCCAAAGTTTATGATTTGAGCTTGTATTTAAAAAAAGTTTTGATAGCATCTAGACATTATTTTTTATATAAAAATATATTACAAGTTGGGGCACCATCCATATAAGTTACGGTGTTTGTATAGACTCGCTGTGACGGGTAAGGAATTAAATCCATGTGTCGTAGACCTGAAAGTTCAAACATCCACCATGCCAACCACCATAGACAGTCACCATTGCCAAACGTCCTCATCCAGCACAAACTTGAAGCTGGCAGTGGACATGAAAAAACCATCTAGCAAATTTCATTTTCAAACTTTTTTCTTCGGTAAATAGAAAGTCGATTTCTATGGCACAGAAGAAGGAAAGGAGAACAGCTAATTTGAACTCTAGGGTTTCTACTGTCAATACCATCCATCCATTGTGAAAAGCATATGTTTCTGTCTTCTGCATTGACGAGTCACTTAAACACACTACATGCTTCTCCATCAACAACATCACTTGAGAATTCAAGGAAGTTACTGTTGAAATACAGAGCTAGGTCGATCAGAAGGCACATTTTTCGAGTTGCTGATCATCATACTGACGAAAAACTATATACTTTAGTGTTTCCCTCCTCTATAAAAGGCATGCAACCACTTTATTCCATCAAGAAAATTATGCTTTGAATGGCTATTGCATGTGGGTAACTTATAAACAGAAATCTAAACACCCCTCTCACAACACTCGAAGACCCTTTCAGCATAGGCCTCAATCATTCATGAAACCTCAACCAGGTGAAGATTAATGAGCTACAGACTGAAAAAAGACAGCCGGATTTACGATCGCAGTTGATCGGAGGCCGAAACAAAAACCCCAGGTAAGGATGTCTCCTATTAAATGGGAGATCGAATTAAGGATGGAGAATCGAATGAATGAATGAATGAATGGGACAGGCTTCAACACTTGAATGCCCAATCAATAATTTTATCAGCACTTGGTGGGTAGATGGATTTAGGGAGTGCGGGTCCAAAGTTTACTTGGCGAGGAGGAAGCAGAGGTTATGGCAGGGTTTCTGAGAGGTTAGACGGGGGTGTGTTGTAAATCAAGCCAAATTCCCGGACTTAAATCGGACCACCATCTTTCTTCTTGCAGAACTTGTGCCTAAAGACAGAAACTTGCAGACCACAACGACCCTTTAGATTTGAAGCTGCTTGAATATCCCATACCAACTTCTCTGAACTAATGCATGATAGTTGGGGGGTTGACGTAAAAGAATTATCTCACCTAAAAACTACATATCTTCCTCCCCAAGTGAAAGTTTTTTAGGTTTGAAACTTGCACACAGACCCACTTTATCTTGTGCTTGATTTTTATCAAATAAAATAAGGATGGTAAGATTCAAACTCGTGACCGCTGGGTCAACAAGACTTTGTTACCATATAAAATAACTATTTCATCTAAAAACTTAAGCTATTAGATAAGATCCTAAAATATAATTTATATTATTCTTTATCGTTGATACTTTGCGAATAAACTATTATATAAAATCTCAAAATATAATTTATATTATTTTCTGACCGTTGATATCTCGTGACTTTGCTCAAGAACTTGTCAGGCAGATTCATAGAATGGAACAAGCAAGTATTCGGCAATATTTTCACGAGAAAGAAGAAGGTGCTAGCACGATCGGGCGGTATTCAAAAGGCACTGCACGTATAATTACATTTTATCTCAAGAACACAAAATCTGGTATCAGAAATCTCAATGCCAACGAATTTCTTTTGAGATAGAAATACAACTTGTTTTCATACGAAAGCTGTTATCAGAGATCAGACGAACAGGATCAGGTGCCTAAAAAATGACAGCAATCATTAGGGTTGGGAAGAAAACAAACCCAGAACCATGGCAGTAGAGTCTTACAAAAAAATTATTTACCAGGAACGACAGGGCTCCTATCTTGTCCTCTGCATGGGAAAAAGACCTCACCCCTCCCTTCTCCATCTCAAAATGGTAAGTTGAGAAACTGAAAAAAAGAAGGAAAAAACAAATCTGGTTTGCTGCGAACGTGCTATGCTCACCTAACATTCTCCGAAACCTGGAAAACTAAAACTCTAACGTTCTTCAAAACCTGAAATAAACGTGATGTTTGTTTTTTATTAAACAAAATAAAAATGGTGGAATACTATTCTCTGACATTATCGTCTTCGGCTCCTCTCCCACCACAAAATTTTCTCGAACAACCATAGAAAAAGTAAATTATCTGAAATGGATACATTATTTCGGCACATCGCTTCTCTGCCTCAAAACTCTCACTGTTCTTTCACTCGCCGGTTCCCGCCGTTGAGCCACACGCTGCCTGGTGCTGCCTATCGTGGCATCCTTCTCCGATCTAGCAGACACTTGCCGGCAGACTTTGGCTGCTTCCTGCGGGGTTAATATCTAACGTATATGTTTTTAATAAATTAATTTTAAATTACTGATTAAAAGATATCTGAGGAACAGCTAAAGAAAAATAACATTTTATACGGCGGATTTTTTTTTTCTATGTAGAAAATTGATTGTTTTTATATGTAATGTATTTTATTATTTTAATATTTAGTTAGTATAATTATATTTCAGAATACTTTTATGAATTTTTGTCCTTCAAAAAATCCAAAGTCATTTTTCCTCTCTCTCAATATATTTTTAGGCGATAATATTCAATAAATATCAGACATATTAGAAATAAAAATATTATAATTTTATTTTAAAACATAAACTTAATTTTTTTGTGTGCTGTAATTATTTATTTGCCGTCTAAAAAGAATAGTCTAATGGAAACGGGAAGTGACTTGTATATTTTTTAATTTGACTTGTAGATAATGCAGGTAAATTTGTCAATATTTTTTTTTTAAAAAAAGAAGCGTAGTTAAAAAAAAATTCAAACAGTAATGAAAAGTGAAAATCATTGTTCATTAGTGTTTAAAAACATTAGCAGCCAGAGAGATTCGAACTCTCGCTCTTGTGATGCGGCAGCAAACGCGTTAAACACTCGACTTAGGTGTTCATCTTAGCATACATATAATACTTATCTTATATTTTTGTGTTTTTTTGCATTTATTTTATATATATGTGACATGATATATTTTTTGTTTAAAGTGATTTTAATTTTAAAATTGTTATTTTTTATTTTTTAAGATTTATTATTTCAGAACACTTAGATTACATTAATTTGAGATTTTAAAAAAATCCAGTTCATTTTTTATATATATTTTCAAGCGTCAATACATAACAAATATCAGAAAATAGCCGCGCATTGCGCTAGGCTTTTTTGATGTAGTAAACTGATTAATTATTTAGCCTGCAAAAAATTATTTAGTTGGTAGATAGCAAATTGTAATCGTTAAATTATGATGTATTTTTTTTTTTGTATTGAATCAGTTGGTTGTTGTTATCAGTTTAAGTGCTCGGATAATAATTTAGTTGATAACTCTCAAAATTATAATCGATAAAATCTATTAAAGATGAGTGAATTGTATTTTATAGCCAATTCATTAATGGGTGAACTTGCTTAAATATTTTATCGATTTATGTAATTTGCATAAAAACTATAATTGATTAATTAGTAGGCATGTTTTGATTATTATGACAATTATTTAATTGGTGGACGTAAATTTGCAATTAATAAAATGAATAAAATATGAATTATTTTTTTCTTGTATCGAACTTGTTGATGATTGGGTTTATTTTAACAGCAATGAACGATTTAACCAGCAGATAGCAAAATTGCAACCGCTAAAATCTATCAGAGATAAATTATTTGTGGTTGATTACTATTTTGTGTCGATTTATTTAATTCATAGATTGCAAAACTGTAATTGATTGATTATTTGGTGTGTCTTAATTGTTTTGACAATTATATAATCGGTTGATAAAAAAAATACAATCGATTATATCAATTAGAGATGAATAACTATATTTTTTTTGTAGTGAATTGGGCATTCGTTGGCGGTTGGGTGTTTTGTAATGGTTTGGCTTATTATTCTCTTTTTTCTTTTTTATTGATTTTTCAAGTCAAATAATTTTTTAGAATCTAATAATATTTACGGTTATAAAAAAAAGTGCAAGGGGAAATCACCTTTCTAAACAGTAATGAGAAAAAAATTGTGGTGCGCATAAGTTAACCTGGAGACCCTGATCACGGGGAAAAAAATAAGCGGAAACAAAAAAATGGAAAAAAAATGTATCAGTTGAACCAAAAAAGGGAAAAAAAAAAGAAGAAGCACAGTTATAAAAAAAATGTGCAAGGGGAAATCAAGGGGGGGAAAAATAAGCGGGAAAAAAATGGAAAAAAAATGTATAAGTTGACCCAAAAAAGAAAAAAAAATAGATCCGAAGATTAGTCATGGTACACGTAAATTGTCATTGATATCCTAGTTTTAAAATATAATCATAAGAATAATAATAAAAAAATAAAATAAAAGGGAAAGCAAATTTTCCAGACAATCATTTTCAAAATCAGGATTGTAGAAGGAAAAAACAAAAACACAGTAGTCTAAAAAAAATAATAATAAGAATAATAATAGAAAAAAAAAGAGAAAGCAACTGGAAAGTTGCTTAAAAAAAAAGGAATTTCGAAAAAAAAAAAAAAGAGGAAAGCAAATAGAAAAACAGAAGCAACTTTCCAGTTGCTAAAACAAAAAACGGAATTTAGGAAAAAAATAATAATAATAATAGAAAAAAAAGAAGAGAAAGCAACTGGAAAGTTGCTAAAAAAAAAAGGAATTTCGAAAAAAAAAAAGGAAGGCAAATAGAAAAACAGAAGCAATTTTCCAGTTGCTAAAACAAAAAACGGAATTTAGGAAAAAAAAATAAAGTCAAAAATTTTGGCTGGGAGGTTCGAACCCTGCGCGCTGGATTTGGATTTTAAGCACGCAGGCGAACCCGAACCGCTCGGCCACAACTATTTATTTGTCAATTTCTCCATAAAAAATAAAAGAAGACCTGTGTAAAAAAAAAAAAAGATGCACAAACTCTCGCACAGCACCGGAGCAAACTGCACGTCCATAGTGACTATGAGTCACAATGAACAGTAGCCGACACTGTTACTCACTATTCCTTTCTCCATTTTGTTTTAGGTATATTGATAATAGAGAGAAAAAAAACTGGAGGATAGCGTACAAACACCTTATACACGCGCTCAGTTATTAACATCATACTTAGTACCAAATTTCCCAATATTTAACATTATGTTTTAAAAATATTTTTGAAAAAAAAATTATTTTTTATTTTTTTATTTTAAATTTAATATTTTTTATATTTTTAGATAATTTTGGGGATGTAGGGTTTTGATGAAGTTTGATATGGATTTATATTAAGAGTTACATTAATTTCTTTCTTTGGGTGTAGAATCACTTTTCATTCTGATTTTTAAATATTACATTTTACACCTTAATATTTGATATATTATATCACATAAATTTATTAGTTCGATTATGTTAACAGCACCAGTTTTTATCTAAAAATATTATTTAAATAATTACAAATTTATCATTAAGAAAATGATATAATAGGTGATGTGAGGAGGTCGGATGATGTTTTCTATTAATGTCTTGCTTAGTTTATGTGTTTTGAAATAAATGAGCCAAACAAAAATCAGAGCTTGTCGATGTCATACAAGTATCAAAATCTATCCAAGGCTATATAAATAGTTTGTAGTGTCGATGTCATACAATATATTTGTTATGATTTCAATATTTATATTTTCTTCCTCTTCCTCTCCGCATGATCATTTGTTATTAGATCTTGTCGTCGAGCCCTCTTTTCTTTCTTCAATGGCAAGGAGAAAAGAAAAGGTGAAAAGAATGATGAGATTCAAACACTTCGAAGTTAAGTTGAGCAATTTGCTTTTGTATCTTTCTGTGAGTGTTATTCAAGTTAGGGTTTCTTGATTAATGATTGTTTTCTTCACGCCATTTGAGATTTTTCACTAATTTATTATAATGAAAACTTAATCTTCTTTGATACTTGACAAGTTCAAGCATGATTCTCCAATCAATTGCCATCATTTCTTGGAGGAGTAATGGCGTTGAAGGAATTCTTCTATGTAATAAAACAATTGGGTGCATGTCAAAAAAAGCATTGAGGCCCCCACTAAATTTTTTTCTATTTTTTTTTCTTTCATTTTTTTTCTTAATCTCGTCCTCGTATATTTTTTAATTGTTATCACTGGATCATATCCAATTTACTTTCAAATGATTTAGTTTTAAACTCGAAGTAGGTAAGAAGTTCGAGAAATTCTATATTAAATCAATTTCATCTTTTTTTCGTAACTTCATCTTCAAACTATTTTAGATCAAGTTGATTAAGTCACATCAAGAAAATTTTCATATATTGTTTTCAGTTTTCCAAGGGCAGGAGCTTTTTACTTGAAGCTGGCAGTGGACATGAAAAAACCATCTAGCAAATTTCATTTTCCAACTTTTTTCTTCTGGTAAATAGAAAGTCAATTTCTATGGCACAGAAGAAGGAAAAGAGAACAGCTAATTTGAACTGTAGGGTTTCTACTGTCAATACCATCCATCCATTGTGAAAAGCATATGTTTCTGTCTTCTGCATTGACGAGTCACTTAAACACACTACATGCTTCTCCATCAACAACATCACTTGAGAATTCAAGGAAGTTACTGTTGAAATACAGAGCTTGGTCGATCAGAAGGCACATTTTTCGAGTTGCTGACGAAAAACTATGAACTGTAGTGTTTCCCTCCTCTATAAAAGGCATGCAACCACTTCATTCCATCAAGAAAATTATGCTTTGAATGGCTATTGCATGTGGGTGCCTTTAGATTCTTATAAACAGAAATCTAAACACCCCTCTCCCAACACTCGAAGACCCTTTCAGCATAGGCCTCAATCATTCATGAAACCTCATCCAGGTGGAGATTAATGAGCTACAGACTGAAAAAAGACAGCCGGATTTACGATCGCAGTTGATCGGAGGCCGAAACAAAAACTCCAGGTAAGGATGTCTCCTATTAAATGGGAGATGGAATTAAGGATGGAGAATCGAATGAATGAATGAATGGGACAGGCTTCAACACTAGAATGCCAAATCAATAATTTTATCAGCACTTGGTGGGTAGATGGATTTAGGGAGTGTGGGTCCAAAGTTTACTTGGCGAGGAGGAAGCAGAGGTTATGGCAGGGTTTCTGAGAGGTTAGACGGGGGGCTGTTGTAAATCAAGCCTTGAGGTTTAAATTCCCGGACTTAAATCGGACCACCATCTTTCTTCTTGCAGAACTTGTGCCTAAAGACAGAAACTTGCAGACCACAACGACCCTTTAGATTTGAAGCTGCTTGAATATCCCATACCAACTTCTCTGAACTAATGCATGATAGTTGGGGGGTTGACGTAAAGAAATTATCTCATCTAAAAACTGAAGCTATTAGTTGAGGTTCTAGAATTTTTTGGGCTTGAAACTTATACACAGACTCACATCTTGAGCTTGATTTTTATCAAATAAAATGAGGGTGATGAGATTCGAACTCGTGACTCTGATACCATATAAAGAAACTATCTTACCTAAAAGTTTAAATTATTAAATAAAATCTCAAAATATAATTTATATTATTCTCTACTGGTTGATATCTCGTGACTTCGCTCAAGAACTTGTCAGGCAGATTCATAGAATGGAACAAGCAAGTATTCAGCAATATTTTCACGAGAAAGAAGAAGGTGCTAGCACGATCGGGCGGTATTCAAAAGGCACTGCACGTATAATTACATTTTATCTCAAGAACACAAAATCTGGTATCAGAAATCTCAATGCCAACGAATTTCTTTTGAGATAGAAATACAGCTTGTTTTCATACGAAAGCTGTTATCAGAGATCAGACGAACAGGATCAGGTGCCTAAAAAATGACAGCAATCATTAGGGTTGGGAAGAAAACAAACCCAGAACCATGGCAGTAGAGTCTTACAAAAAAATTATTTACCAGGAACGACAGGGCTCCTATCTTGTCCTCTGCATGGGAAAAAGACCTCACCCCTCCCTTCTCCATCTCAAAATGGTAAGTTGAGAAACTGAAAAAAAGAAGGAAAAAACAAATCTGGTTTGCTGCGAACGTGCTATGCTCACCTAACATTCTCCGAAACCTGGAAAACTAAAACTCTAACGTTCTTCAAAACCTGAAATAAACGTGGTGTTTGGTTTTTATTAAACAAAATAAAAATGGTGGAATACTATTCTCTGACATTATCGTCTTCGGCTCCTCTCCCACCACAAAATTTTCTCGAACAACCATAGAAAAGTAAATTATCTGAAATGGATACATTATTTCGGCACATCGCTTCTCTGCCTCAAAACTCTCACTGTTCTTTCACTCGCCGGTTCCCGCCGTTGAGCCACACGCTGCCTGGTGCTGCCTATCGTGGCATCCTTCTCCGATCTAGCAGACACTTGCCGGCAGACTTTGCCTGCTTCCTGCAGGGTTAATATCTAACGTATATGTTTTTAATAAATTAATTTTAAATTACTAATTAAAAGATATATGAGGAACAAAGGAGTGTTTGACATTGTGTTTTAAGAGAATTTAAAAAAAAAAAATTATTTTAAATTTAATATTTTTTGTATTTTTAGATAATTTTCATATGCTAATATCAAAAATAATTTTTTTAAAATAAAAAATATCATTTTAATGTATTTTTAAATAAAAATTGATTTTAAAAACAACCTCGACAACACTCTGAAACCATAACTTAATCGAATACTTACATTATGACAATAAATCTCAACGAAACAAAACCACTCAAAATTATTTATCTATATCAACTTTATTGACATCATATCATTTATAATATAATATAGTTGAAAATGAATAGGTCATCTCAATTCTAGTGTCAAATTATAAGATTATAAAAGAGGGGTGGGGGGAATGTAGGGTTTTGATGAAGTTTGATATGGATTTATATTAAAAGTTACATTAATTTATTTCTTAGGGTGTGGAATCACTTTCCACTCTGATTTTTAAATATTGCATTTTACACCTTAATTTTTGACATATTTTATCACATAAAATTTATTAGTTCGATTATGTTAACAGCACCAGTTTCTATCTAAAAATATTATTTAAATAATTACAAATTTATCATTAAGAAAATGATGTGAGGAGGTAGAATGATGTTTTCTATTAATGTCTTGCTTAGTTATAATAGCACCAGTTCTTCCTCTTCCTCCTCGCATGATCATTTGTTATTAGAGCTTGTCGTCGAGCTCACTTTTCTTTCTTCAATGGCAAGGAGAAAAGAAAAGGTGAAAAGAATGATGAGAGTCAAACACTTCGAGGTTAAGTTGAGCAATTTGCTTTTGTATATTGCTGTGAGTGTTATTCAAGTTAGGGTTTCTTTATTAATGATTTTAATGATTTTTTTTTTAAATTATGAAGAAAAGATTCTTCATGTCATTTGAGATTTTTCACTAATTTATTATAATGAAAACTTAATCTTCTTTGATACTTAACAAGTTCAAGCATGATACTCCATTCAATTGCCATCATCATTTCTTGGAGGAGTAATGGCGTTGAAGGAATTCTTCTATGTAATAAAACAATTGGGTGCATGTCAAAAAAAGCAGTGAGGGCCCCCATCTACTTTTTTTTTTTCTTTATCTTTTTTTCTTAATCCCGTCCTCATATATTTTTTAATTGTTATCACTGGATCATATCCAATTTACTTTCAGATGATGTAGTTTTAAACTCGGAATAGATAAAAAGTTGAGTCGAGAAATTCTATGTTAAGTCAATTTCATTTTTTTTAATTTCATCCTCAAACCATTTTTAAAGTCAACTGAGTTATTTTTAGATCAATCAAGTTGATTAAGTCATATCGAGAAAACTTTCATATATTGTTTTCAATTTTTCAAGGGCAGGGGTTTTTTATTTTCAATTTCATCATTTTGTTTTCAGTTTTATCATTAACTTTTTTTTTACTAGTTAGATGGGTTACATTTAAATCTATTAAGTCAATTGAGTTATGTTGGTAAGACTCATATATAGTTTAATTCTAAATTAAAGTAAGACAAGTAGTTAAGCAGAAAGGTTTTAAGATTGACTTACTAGTTGATTTTAACAATAAGACCAAATAGTTTTCTATGACCTAGATATTTTTTATAACATTCAATTTTTATTTTATTTTATATAACATGAAACGTGGCATGGGCCTATAAACTATTACTAAAACAACTAAAAGGTGTTGACTAAATTTAACTATTTATATGAACAAAGAACTTTATATATATATATATATATATATATATATATATATATATATATATATATATATATATATCAGTTGTTCTAGATTAATTTTATGTTATTGTTCAATTGATTAGCATGTAAGACAAATATGAGTTGTGATTTCAAATAGTGAGAGGCACACACTATTTTATTTAAGACAATCATATCTGACATGTCATTTATGTTTCTTTATAAAAAGAGTAAGAATTGGATAAAATGTCATCCTCTTAATAAATAAAATAATATTAGGTCGAACACATAGGCGAGGAGCTAGGCCTAGCCCATTAATGTGTTTTTTCCTCTATATAACAAGATATTATCCCAGTTTGTTTTTATATATTTAATTAATATATATATATATATATATATATATATAAAAGAAACAATTAAAATACCCTTGAAAGTTAAAATGTCAAAATTCACCTTAAGGAGATTTTTTTTTTCCCAAATGTCTTTTCAATATTACTTGTCAAATATAGTTTTTTTTTATATATATAATTTTGATCATCAATCTTTTAATTGCTATTTTTCTTAATTCTTTTGTATAATTGAAATTTCTTTTTCAATTTCATTTGATCGATTGGGAATTGTACTTCATGCTTCAAATCTATGAACCCGAGTCAAGAATTTAAAAAGTTAACATGATTTTTTAAATAAAAAATCTTTATAATCCTATGTTTTTTTAATCTATGAATTTAGTAGAGACTAAAACTACTTTTTTTTACCCCATTTCATTGTGAATTGATACATCATTCATCTTTGGAAAAATATATTTTTTCCAAAGTTATTCTAATTATTTCTTAAAAACATTTCCAAAGTTTATAATTTAAGCTTGTATTTAAAAAGTTTTGATAGTATCCAGACATTATTTTTTATATAAAAATATATTACAAGTTGGGGCACCATCCATATAAGTTACGGTGTTTGTATAGACTCGTTGTGACGGGTAAGAGCAAGTCCAATGGTAAGAGTCATTTTTAAGAGCCAAATCTATAAAATGGCTCCTTGAATAGTGTTTATATGATTTTTTTTGTTGATGTGTGCTCCAATAAAATTATTTTTTTAATTATATTTTTAAATTTAAATATAATTAAAAGACCCGTAATATTGTCTTTGAGTGTTAGAAAAACTTTAAAAAAAATAAAATAAACACATCAAAAAATAACCAATAAGTTCAAACATAATTAATTAAAAATACATTCCATTACAAATAATTCAAACAAATTAATTACAAATTGATACCCCTATTATTTTGTGCTAACTATTATTATACTAATTATTAATAATAATCATTATTATAATATAATAATTAATAATTATTATTATAATTAATAATAATAATTATAATATATTAATAATTAAGATAAAACCCCAACCCCCCCCCCCCCCCCCCGTTCCCCTCAATCTCAAACCTAAAATCCCTACCCCATTCTTATCTTTTCCCTGCCGCCACCCCAACCCCCACACCCACACCCACACCCACACCCATCCATTAACAATCACTGCAAATTCTAGATTTTGCCTCTGTTTGGCCATGAAAGTTGATCCTACAGAGAAGATTTTTGGGCTTTAAAAGAAGGGAGAGAAGGGGTTAGCACTGTGGAGATGGCGCACGTTAGCATAAAGGAGATGATGTAGAAATACAGATTATGGTCGTTGCCATTGTTGATTTTGTTTAAGCTCTGTGAGCACCTTTTATCTAGATTTCCTCCGGACCAACCAAACTCAGCTCACTCTCATAGTCGTTCACCTCTCTTCTCTACAACGGCAACGGTAACATTTTTACAATGGTCGGATTTTTTTATTTTGCCTCTGCTATAAAAAACTGTGGGAATGCCTCCCGAAAAAAAAAAAAAAAAAAGACATTTTGCCTCTTCATTTAGCTCTTTATTGAAGAGACAAATTAAAAACCATTTTTTTTTAAAATATACCCATTGGACTTGCCCTAAGGAATTATAAACTTCAAATATCCACCATCGCGATCTCTACCATCCACCATGCCAACCACCATAGACAGTCACCAATGCCAAACGTCCTCATCCAGCACAAACTTGAAGCTGGCAGTGGACATGAAAAAACCATCTAGCAAATTTCATTTTCAAACTTTTTTCTTCTGGTAAATCGAAAGTCAATTTCTATGGCACAGAAGAAGGAAAGGAGAACAGCTAATTTGAACTCTAGGGTTTCTACTGTCAATACCATCCATCCATTGTGAAAAGCATATGTTTCTGTCTTCTGCATTGACGAGTCACTTAAACACACTACATGCTTCTCCATCAACATCACTTGAGAATTCAAGGATGTTACTGTTGAAATACAGAGCTTGGTCGATCAGAAGGCACATTTTTCGAGTTGCTGATCATCATATTGACGAAAAACTATATACTTTAGTGTTTCCCTCCTCTATAAAAGGCATGCTACCACTTTATTCCATCAAGAAAATTATGCTTTGAATGGCTATTGCATGTGGATGCCTCTAGATTATTATAAACAGAAATCTAAACACCCCTCTCCCAACACTCGAAGACCCTTTCAGCATAGGCCTCAATCATTCATGAAACCTCAACCAGGTGGAGATTAATGAGCTACAGACTGAAAAAAGACAGCCGGATTTACAATCGCAGTTGATCGGAGGCCGAAACAAAAACCCCAGGTAAGGAATCTCAGACTGCAGAGGGATTGGACATGCACACATGCTAAACATAAAAGAAACACGGTTGAAACCAGGAAGTCCATGAAAGACTAATGTCAACAGATGTAGAATAAGACATTAGACACATAAGCAAGATAGTCTACAAAACCATCAAACATTAAACACATGTTAATGCAGTGCAGAAGGCAAAAGCGTCTGCAAACTAAAGACAAGTAAGAAATCAACCAGCACTTCAGTTAACATGTGCACCAACGTAATTGTTCAATAAAATGGATGCAAAATCAACTAAATTCCCCATTTCACTATAAAATTTACAGATTTGATGAGCAAAGGGACGAAGTGAAAGTTGTTTTAAAAAATTCACTCAAATTTAAAAGAAAAAACTGGCACCAGTATAGTCTCTGCTCGACATCTGATACCTGCTTATGTTAACAGCAGGAAAGCAACCTCCCGCCATCAGAATTACGCAGGCAAGATTGCAGTTGAAAATGAATACCACCTACATCATGTATTGGATCCTACGCAGCTGGCCTTTACATGCTCGCCATGCAATATTTATTTCTTTCAATTCCAAGTCAGTCTCCTACAAATGCATTAGGTCCTCTGAACCCCTACGTGTCTGAGCTGATTAAAAAATTTCCATTTTTTTGGATTTTCCCGCATAAAATCCCACTCCCAGAACTGTTGACTTCATCGATTATGCCAGAGACAAAATTCAGCGCTAAAACACTTCTCAACAGGCCATAAAATGATCAATCAGGAGGCTGTAAATGTATCTTCCAACAAGCCACTTCCAAAAAAAGCAGAAAATGATCGCTGCTCTCTAGCAGAGACAAATATGGTATTCTTCCTTGATCCTCTTGACAATTTCAGGGGGAGGGTGGAGGGTCGGAAGCTTCTGCAAGAGCTTGGAGCATGTTTATGACATCACTGGTGTCATCCAAATAGTACTTGGCTTTGCTTGGTTTCTGACCAACAGTGCAAGCGAAGACAGATTTGCTTGAGGTAAGGATATCGCTTGCTATTGCATTATCAATGCTTTCAAACATATCCTCATCTGATCTGTCATCCCCAATACACAATACAAAATCAGCCTGTCTTCCACTTTCAGCCATTGATGTAAAGATCTTTTCTGCCACAGAACCTTTACTAATTCCCTGAAAGCCACAAGAATATTAGTGTCAAGCCTTATGGTTAAATTATAGTCGAGACCATAAAACACTTGACTGGGAAACATATTCACAGGTTTATCCCAAACAGTAAAAAAATAAGAACAAAGGTCTGTTAGTTATGCCGGTTCAGCCTGAGCATTTGCATGGTTCATTGCCAACAAATATATCAAGGTCCATTCAGATAGAGTGATGAAATAACATCCATGATCAATGAGCTTTAATGTTTTCTGCTCCTGATGCATTACTAATGAACATTCATATTGGCCAATTATTGAAACAATATTGACCTTAATCAGAAGAAACCACGCAACTTTTATGGCACAATTATCACCATTATTGCTTCAGCATGGGACGTAAGCCAGAATCAACTAAATTTATTTCTTCTATAGTATTGAAAAATGAATTGGTGGATCCTCAGATCAGCAATTTATTTCTTCTATATTGACCTTAATCAGAAGAAACCACGCAACTTTTATGGCACAATTATCACCATTATTGCTTCAGCATGGGACGTAAGCCAGAATCAACTAAATTTATTTCTTCTATAGTATTGAAAAATGAATTGGTGGATCCTCAGATCAGCAATTTACAGGAAAATTCATCAAGGTAGAAAGACAGTTACTTGGAGTTGAAGTAGAATATTTACCTGAGGCTTAACTTCCACAATGCATTGACCACTTTTGACAGCAACAGGCTCATTTGCAAGCACACTCTCAAGATGGTCCAGCAATTCTTTGGCCTGAGCAGCTCCAAAACCTGGATCTGCATCCCTGTGGTGCCAAACTAAACCGCTTTCTTTCTTCTCAATGGAAGATCCATCAGTGGCTTCTGTGTACAATTTCATAACAGGCTCCGCTATTTGAATCCATCCAAAATCATTACTCTGCCCGCAGTTCTCCCAATCCTTATCCACAGACCACCTGACACATCACGTTTTTTAGACACAAGCATAGAGGCGATAATAGGGGCTAACAAAAGTAATAAAGAATAACATACCTCATGAAGTACCCATGTTCCGCAGCAATTCCAAGTTTTTTGGCAAGGAGCAAACCATGTCCCTAAACTATCCCTTCCCCTTCCACTGACAACAAAGACAGTGTTCTTGACATCACTACAGAGAGTATTTATGATTGAAATAACCTCTTGGGTTGGGGTCTTATTGATGGTGGTTTGAGGCATTACAGTTCCATCATAGTCCAAGAGTATAGCTCTGTTTTTGGACTTTATATATGCAGATTCAATTTGATCTATATTTAACTTTTTGAAATTAGGATCAAGCGCCACAACTCTGAAACCAAAGCTTAAGCCAATTCCCCCAGCAGCGCCTTCTGAAATGGTCTTTGCAAGTCCTCTCCATATCTTGATAAAAACTCCTTGACCAATATGCCACATCATGCGTGCTGACATACCTGTAGTGCTTTTCATGGCGCAATTGTTTCTCAGAATCTGCCATTGAAATTGCCTCATTCATTGCTTCTGCAGTTGCTTCGATGTTCCATGGATTGACTCGAATTGCTCCACTGAGTGAAGGGGAACATCCAATGAACTCTGATACAACCAGCATGCTCTTCTTGGGATCACTTGATTCTGAGCTAGACTCTGACCCAGAAACTCCCTGTCTGCACACAATATACTCGTAAGGAGTGAGATTCATCCCATCTCTCACAGCTGCCACAACAACACACTCAGCAATGGTGAAATATGCAGATCTTTCACTGAGAGATACCGGTCGATCAATAAAGATAACAGGTTCATAGCCAGGTAGACGAAAAGTATCATTAATTCTCCTGCAGCTTTCCTGTATTTCAGCTTGCACTTCCTCAAGATCTCTCCCTCGTCCCCTGGCAGGATTAGTTATCTGCACCAAAATGGCTCTTCCTTGCCACTTTGGGTGCTGTTTCAGAAGCTGCTCCATTGCCAAAAGCTTCAAATTTATACCTTTAAAGATGTCCATATCATCAACCCCAAGTAAAATCGTCTTTCCTTCAAACTGTTGCTTGAGCTCTCCCACCCGCCAATCCTTATCTGCAAGTTTCAAGACAGACTGAATTTGCCCCATATGAATCCCAACTGGCATGATTTTTATCCCAACAGTCCTGCCATAATACTCTAACCCAATGTAACCCCTCTTTGACTGATACTCCAACCCCAACATCCGGCTGCAACAAGATAGAAAATGCCGAGCATAATCAAAAGTGTGAAAACCAATGAGGTCCGAATTCAACAGTGCCTTAAGGATCTCTTCCCTAACTGGCAAAGTCCTATATATCTCAGACGAAGGAAAAGGACTGTGAAGAAAGAATCCCATTCTCAATCTATTGAACCTTCTCCTCAAGAATGTAGGCAGCACCATCAAATGATAGTCATGAATCCAAACGTAATCATCCTCTGGATTTATAACTTCGATCACCCTTTGCGAGAAGATCTTATTTGCTGCCACATATGCCTCCCACAATGACCTATCAAATCGCCCACCATGATTACCCGAAATAGGGAGCATATAGTGAAAAAGAGGCCACAAATACTGTTTACAAAACCCATGATAATACTTGGACAAAATATCAGGAGGTAGAAATGCTGGTACACACTTGAACCTGTCCAACAAGACCTGTGATACATCATCTTGTTCGCTCACATCAATATCTGCCCCCAAAGAACCGACATACAAAACCTCCATTTCTTCAGGCAAGCCATCTTTTAACTGCAATAACAATGAATCCTCATCCCAACTAAAGCTCCATCCTTTATTATCCGGTCTGCGCTTTGCTTTTACTGGCAACTGATTCCCTACAATGATTATCCGGTCCTGAACTACCGATGAAGGTACATCTGAGGCCACACTATTAGCCACATCATCATCAAGCTCAGAAATAACCCCTGGAACGGTCATCACACGAGGCAACCGCTTCCTCTCCCGAGGTTGACCCATTGCCGGAAAGTTACCAGAAGCTAGATCTAATAGATTGGTATATGATCTAGACATCATCTTGACCCTCTTTCTTTAACAACCCTGAACTACTACCACTCGTACTGCTACTCAAAACAATCCACCGCAAGATCTCAAAGCTTAATTTTAAACCAAGCCCCAAATACTGATTTCCCTTTGAAACAACTATAACATGACAGGATCTGAAAAGGGTATAAAGCAAACATCATGATTACTAAAACTACAGTGATTAAGAATCTTAATTCACATATAATCAATGAGTGCAATCCAATAAAACAATCAAATGAGATCCAAATATAGCAAATGATCCAACACGAATGAATCATAACAAAAAGAATCAAACTTTAAATTCAAATTCAACAAACAACCACTGGATTAATAAATTTTCTTGTATGACATCAAATTCAAAAAACAAAACACCTATCTAACTAATAATTCAAAAACTAACCTTTGAAAGTCAAGAAAGCTCGCACCTTTATAATCTTTGGATCTGAAATGAAATATAAAAAAATAAAAATAAAAATCTGTAATCTTTCAGAAGGAAGAAAGAAATCTAGGGTTTGGCTTTGTTTTGTTTTCAGTTACCTCTATGTTATCTGAAGAGTCACATTAACACACGCACTCTCTCTCTCCCCCTTATTTTCTATGTAAACAAAATACTACATTGTCTCTCTTTTGTTTTTGTTTTTAAAAAAATAAAAAAATAAATTATATATAAAAGAGAAGAGGATAAGTTCGGCCAGTACACTTCCCAGTAACGCCAGCTGGCAAAGTGGAGCTCTTGGGTTCACGCGCTATCACTCCCTGTAGCAGTGGCAAATGTACTCGTGTCAGGTTTTGAACGTTGCCACGTGGACTCGCACAGGGTACAGCATTTCACCACGCGTCGCTGATTATCTGTCAAAACAAAGGAAAGTATCCCATGCTATCACTTATAGGTTAATTGCATATATTTTTCGTTCCCAGGTCATTTTAAGGCATGATAATATTTATTATAGAAATAAATATATGCAATTTTATCTCTTAACAGATCATTCATAAATATATATATATATATATATATATATTTTGAGTTTCGGTAATTTAAAAATTATTTTAAAAATAGTAAAAAATGAATTCGAAATGTCTAAACAATGGAATATAATAATAATTAGTGAAGGGATATATAAAGCAGAAAAAAAGGCGATGGATAAGAAAGGAATAGGCTTCGATCCAAAATTTCTTCGGAAAAAATAAAAATAGATTGAAAATAAAAATAGAGAAAAAGTAAGAAGCATGACGTGGCCTTTGTGGGCGTACATGTAGTGTGGTCCAGGGGTCGCTGAATATACCCAAGTGGGACTAGAAGCTTTACTTGCATGTTCATGATGATGCCACGTGGATGCCAGTGTTTGTGGATAATGTGAAACAGGGGATGAACCGGGAACGATGGCGTCACCTCCCCCGTCATTTATGCGACGTGTCGGAACGCTGTTGGGCAGGGTTAAACGAGAAAGAAAAAGCCGGGCGTTTATTTTTCTTGTACTCGGTTTATTTTTGTATTTTAAGAGCATTCCTTTAACAAAAAATAAAAAATATTTTATCTTTTATTTTGATATTAAAAAATAAAAAATATATTATTTAAATGTATTTAGAAACAAAAAAAATATTTTTAAAAAAATCATTATCAATTATCGTCATCGTAATACCAGCATGTTACATGTGTATAAATTGAAAAGCAAAAGAATACTTCTGGTTGGGGAAACTAGTTCCTTCGAGGTCACGAAATGTCGTTTTCATCCCTGAAAAAGTTTTGATGCCTCCTCAATTATGGATGGTTGCATTGGAATAAATCGGGGGATTTGAGGGTAAAAGTGTTATAAATGTGTAACCAGAAGAGAACAGGTCAATACCAGATGGTGGGCGTTAATGACTTATATGCTGTCTTTACCTAATTTCTCCACATGTTGAGGGAAGGTGGTGGCTTTGCTGGCAGATAGGGTGGGTTTTTTTTTTTTTTTTTTTTTTTTTTTTTTTTTTTTTGTCTGGATAGAAATTATGTTTTTTTTAAAAAAAAAATAATATTTTTGATATCAGTACATCAAAATGATATAAAAACACTAAATTTTATTAATTTAAACTTAAAAATAAAAATAAAAAGTTTTCAATTTTTTTCAAAATCACTTTTGAAAAGCACTCCCAAACACCCCTTAGTCCTTTATCAAAGTTGAGGCCCCGTTTGTTTACTAGAAAGTAGTTTTCTTTTGGAAAGTGAATTCCGGAAAAGTGAATTCCGGAAAAGTATTTTCCAATGTTTGGTAGTGTAATGGAAAATAAGTTGGAAAACAGTTTCCAGTGTTTGGTTATGTCATGGAAAATGAGCTGGAAAAATAACTTATTAATGTTTTATTTTTCTCAAGTTTATTAAAATAATAAGGAACAAATCTTACAAATTAAAAAGTTGAATGAGAATGAAATTGAAAAAAAATTATAATTTCATAAATTATCTCAAATAAAATAAATAATAATCAAAATAATAGAGATCAAATCTAAAAAATTAAAAAAAATGAAAGGTGAATAAATTAAAATAATAATAATTAACATTTCATAAATTATTTCAAATAAAATAAGTAACAATAAAAAAAATGAGGACCAAATTTGATAGATAAAAAATTTCAATAAAAAAATGATAAGAAAAAAGCAAATTGCAATTATAAAAATAAGGACCAAAATTAATATAAAAATTAAATTTTAAGAGATGGAATTGAAAAATAAATATTTAAATCAAATTATATATAACAATCAAAAGTTTGAGGATCAAATTTGATATAATCAGCAAATAATGACATTTCTAAATTTTTCACAACTTCCGGAAAGTGTTTTCGGCCCAAATTTTTCAGGTAAACACTTTCCAGAAAACCAAGCCAAAATTTTCTTTGACTGGAAAGTATTTTCCGTTGACCAACTTTTCTAATGGTAAACAAACACATGAAAGTTTGGGAAACCACTTTCTAGAAAACAAACACAGCCTGAGTTAAATTATAAATTATTCCTTTATGAGTTATAGATATAATCCTTCTAATTTGAAAATTTATTTATTAGTTCTTGAACATATTCGTTTTAATATCTCTCATGTTTTCATGTTACATGTTTATTTTCTCTCTTTATATTTATTAAAAATAATGTAAGGCTATAGAGACTATTTAACCCATTTTATAAAAAAATTGAAGGGATTAATTATAATTTACTCTTCAAAGTTGAAATAAGGACAAGTGGTAGAAAGTTTCTCGTTCTCTATTCAATTTATTAAGATTGTCACATTTCAATAATAAATTCACATGGTTGATAGAGTTGGTGAAATTACCAACAAACTTCGTTGTTTGGCTCTATTTATTAAGTAGGTATATTATATACTTTATTTTATTTTATTTTATTTTATATATATATATATATATATATTATTTTTCCCTCTTGGACTTTCAAGGAGCTTGACAATCTTAACTAGGAGCTTTCAGATAAGATCAGTCAACATGCAAGAGGCCTGTAGATATATCGAAGAATTATAGATAGACCCAGCAAGTCTTCCCTATATTTCCTAGCCAGCACCGTTCTCTATCTATATCATTCTTTAGAACGATAGCGTATTCAGGTTTTTTGTTTATTATTATTAGAGAAGGTTATATATATTTTCAGTGTATATATAGACAAAAATTACTATAGATTCCAATAATAAAATTACTATTTTACTCCTCGGGTTGAAAAAATTAGCCTTGAAACCAAGGGTATTTTGAATATTTTCATGGGAAATGTATTGTATTTTCAAATTGTTTGGGATTTTATGGTATTTTTCTTTTAAAATTACATAATTAAACTATTATTTCACTTCTGGGAGCGAACAAAAAGATGCGCAACAGTTAAGGATGTTTTTGGTTTTCACATATTCAAGCACAGTGAAACTACGTAAATATCCCAATAAAAGAAGAAATGAAGGGCTGGAGCTAAAGGCATTGTGGTACTTTCATCTTCGTTTTTTTTGTGGTTATTGCTGTGTATAGAGGTTTATAGATAATTTTCCATTTTTTTATTCTTTCTTTTCAGAAACACGGCAGGCGTGTCGTGTTCACACATCAGTAGTGTGTCATGCACACGCGTCTTTTAGGCGACGCATGTGGCGTCATCTGGTAGTGACAATTGTCCCGTGTCACCTGGTGCGCCGTCATGTCCTCCTACCTCCCAATGTGACGCGTATTGTGTTATAGTGGTTGAAGAATCGTCGATGGACAATTTTTAGCTTTTTTTTCCCTCTTGCCATTGGTAAATATATGTAAGTCCTTCATGTTCGTGATTGCTTTATTTTAGTCCATGTTCTTTTGTATTTCTAATTTCTTCAGTGAAAATTTTGATTGTTTTCAATTAAAACTGATTATATTTATTGATTTTCATTTCAGTACCTTATTCTTTTGATTTTTGGTTCCTTTAATTTTTTTGATATGTAGGTTTTAATTTGTTTTAATTTTGTCTTCCAGTTGAAATTGATCATATATTTTACTTTTCATTTTGGCCCTTATTTTTTTATTTTTTTAAATAAAATTACACTGCAATTGTTTAAAACAAATGTTTTTATTTGTTTTGGTCCCAAAGGTTTTATTTGTTTTAATTTTGTCCTTGGATTGGAATTAATTATATATTTATTTTTATTTTGGATCTTATTCTTTGAATTTTTTATTTGGTATTTAATTCCTTTGTTTTTTTCCTTCTTGGACATTGTTTAGTTTTTACCTGTATTTATGCATCTATTCTTTTAGTTTTTGTTTTTTATTTTTATCATTTTATTTTTTATTGAGATTTTATTTTCATTCAGGGAAAATAATCACTAATATTAATGTTGGTGATCATTTTAAAATTAATATTTCTCTCATTTTCCCTTTGTTCTTTTTTTGTGTGTGTGTTTTATGTTTTTTTTATTTGTTTGGATCAAATGATTGTATGATTTTATTGTTTGCGCAATAATAATGATAATTTTAGTGGTTATTTTTTTATTGTTTTTTTGTAAAAATGTTCTGCTTTTTTTTTTTATTCTTTGAGGCAATTTAATGATTTTAATTGTTTGAGCAATAATGTTAATAATAATTTTAATTGTTATAGACATGATAATGACGGTAACATAGAGATAAATTTTTAATGATGTTTTAATCTTTTTATAGATAAAAAATTAACTACATACTTTTGTTATTTGACTATTACAAGGGTTTTCATAATTTATATTTTGTTTGTTGTGTTTAATATGATTTGGAGTATAAAATAAGCTAATTCTAATATAGCGGATTCGATAATTCAAGTATCCGAATCTTTTTGCTTTTTTAATGATGATAATAATAATAATTTTATATTGATGATTTAGTTGAAACTTTCTAAACTGATAAATTTATATCAATTTAAAAATCATATATTTTAAAGAAAATTTGTATTTCAACAAGAATTATGTACATATAGTTTTGGCCACAATATAACGCTGGTAAGTGACTAGTATATACAGAGAACGACAGATTAACGACATGTATGTTTACAAAGTAAAAAATACGACAGATTAACGATAGATTAATTATTATGTACATGTATTTCAACATGTATTTTTTTATCTTTTAGCAGAAAAAATACGATGACTTCTTCAGCTTCCCGCTCCTTACTGCGTCATGTATGTTTACAAAGTAGAAGTTTTCTTTGCAGAGAAAAAGTAAGAGGAAGTAAAAATCAGTAGCGACATCGGGAAAAAAAATAAAATAAAAGGAATTACTGGCCCATGCAGGTTTCGAACCTGCGACCTTCGCGTTATTAGCACGACGCTCTAACCAACTGAGCTAATAGGCCATTGCTGACAATTTTGTGGCAATTACATTCTATTCACATTAACGTGCTATTCGACCACATTTTGGCAAATAACAAGAAATAAATATAAATGCTTTTGAACTTTTAAAAAAAAAATAATTCTAATTTTGCAATTAAAAAATCTACTAGAACTATATAAAAAAAATGTTTCATATTTATTCAACTTGTCTAGCTACAAGTCAAATAATATTTTTCAATGTAAGAGAATTAATGTCCAGGGGTTATTAACATGTTTTTTTTACATTAGATAAAAAATATAATTGTGAGTCATAAATTCGATGCTAACATATATATTAATAAAAATATATAAGATCTCATATAATTTTTAATGTAGTTGAAAAATAAAACAATTTTGTAATGCTATAATGAAGCACTATTTTCTTAGTATGTGAAGAGTAAATTTTCAAAAAATTTAACTTAGCATAATGTTGTAATTTTTATAGTGAAACACAACTTGTTTAGTTTATGTAAAATAAATTTCCAAAACTTTTAATGTAATCGAAAAATGGAACAATGTTGTGTAGAATAAATATCCAAAACGAATTGCAAAGAAAATAAAAGGAAAAACCAAAAACAATAATAATAAAAATCATGAAGTTGGCTTGTAGGTAAAAAAAAATAGTTTTTACATACTAGGTAACCATTTATATTGTGTAGAATAAATTTCCCAAACTTTTAATTTAATAGTTTTTTTTTTTTAAAAAAAAAAAACAAATACTAGGTATGTAGAGTGCTTCAATGTGTTTTCTTACATGAAAAATTAAAAGTGTAATTTATAAAGCTTATGCAATCATCTAACTAAATAAATCGGTACCATTTATATAAATAAAAATAATAATTAATAATAACCAAGAAAGAAACTTTAAAGATATGATATTTATCGGATTATGTTTACTAAACTTTTTTATTAAAAACTAAACCTACCTTAAAAAAACTCATGACTTGAATGATAAATACAAACAAAAGTAATGGAATAAATTCACACCATAAAAAATACTACAAAAGGACAAAAACATTAGAAAAATATAAAGAGTAGACACCTATTGATATGATGAAAAGATATAAAAAATGCCTTGAGCTATGCTATCAACCTAACAGGTGAACAAATCAAACATATGATCCAGAACATAAAATTAAGATGACCTCATAAATAACAAAGTGAAAAATAATATTTAAAAAAAAAATTCACAATCAACTCGGGTTAATATCTCAAATGTATAACCCAGGTAATAAGATTAGGGTGACCCCATCAAAGGCAAACCTAAAAAAAACAAGATTCTTAAACCAAATAAATATTGAGGAAAAAATCAATAAAAAATGGTGCAAAACAAAATAAATAGCAATTAGAATAATTATAATTAAATTAAACAAAAAAAACAAACTAAAATTAAATGTTCAGGAGAAATTCAAAACAATAATGCCAGAAACACACAACAAAAGAGAAGAGAAAAAATAAAATTTCCCTTAAATTCATTGTAATTGAAGATGTGAGGATAAAAAAATAAATTTGTCTTCGACTCAAAGGATCGCTTTCTCATTAATTATTATTATTATTATTATTATTATTATTATTATTATTATTATTATGTTTCACTCATACTATATTATTATTATTATTATTATTATTATTACAGCTCTCACCAATACTCCATATGTTTAGATTCATCGAGAGCAATGGGAAACATCAAATGCGCATGGAAGTTGTGGCTTGAAAACGACATGCATGTGTGCAGTTTCAAAACTTATGTGCTGGAGGTTGCCCACGTGATAGCTTTGACTCTTATTTTTCAACCCTTTACATTACAAATACAAAATCCACATGGAGTGAGACCTGCGTTGCTTAACACATAATAAAACCAAATTCCTTTATTTTTTGAAATATAAAAAAAACTAATATGAGCTACCTTTTCTATTGGTCGTCAATACAGAATTTACATGTCGATCAAAACTATAGAATACATCAGGAGTTTATTTTTATCAGGATTTTCTTATAAATAAAATCTTTTTAGATAAGAAAGGTCTAACAAATATATCAAACCCAAAATATATAGATTTGATAATCGACCAAGTCCAGTACACCTAGACTTGACGGTCAACTAAGTTCAAAGTGACGTGGATCTAGTAAACATGTCAGATCCAAAATATTTGATATGACAGTCAATCAAGTTTGAAGTGATGTGGATCCGGTAAACATGTTACACCTAAAGTATTTTAATTTGACAGTTAACTAAGTTCAAAGCACTTGGACTTAGTGATAACTCAAGATGATGTAAGTCTTATAAACATGTCAAACACAATAAACTTAGATATTATTAAAATATAAGATTTTATATTTTATGTTAAACAATTATCCATTATATAAATACCAAAGATATGATGAATTGTCAAAGCTATTTGTGAAGAGTGTTAATCATATTAAAATAATAATTTTTCTATACTTGTAGGTGTATAAAATCTCATAAGGAAAATTGTGGGCAAGAAAGATTTGTATTCCAGTAAGATCATTGATGACAGAAGGCTTTTGTGCATTTTTCTTTCTAGGAAAACGACAAAGTTCGAAGGGTACAAATATGAGATAAGAGGTCCAGAAAACAAAGGAAAAAAAGAAGTTAATTCTATAAATTATTAATCAACTAAAAGCTTTAAGGAGAAATAACTTTGTCTCTTGAATTCAAGATTTTTTTAAAATTATTCGATTCAATTTCTATATATATACTAATTTTATCATCAAAGAATTTTTAAATCCTTTTAATCGAAATTGTTTTGGCAGGTTTAGAAGGCTTTCAATTAAGCCTGAAGTCATTTAGCTCAAGAAGAAACCAAGTCGTCGTATTGAAAAAACCATTCTCTTATATACTAAAAATATCTTTTTATCTATAAGGTAGGTGGTAAATTAAATGATTTGATGCTACAGGTTCGAGTTATATAATTTTTTAATATAATAATCATTGAAAACTTATATAGTCATTAATTTCAGGGTTTATGAAATTAGTTGAGATATGTATAAATTAATGTGAACATTTATATTAATAAAAAATCTTTTATTTATATATCAAATATTTTGAACCTTATCAATAGAAGTATCTTAAAAGGAAAAAAAGAAAAGGAGAGATCTAGTGACACTAAGTCGTGGTATTGAAAAACCATTCTTTTATATACTAAAAAATCTTTTATTTATATGGTGAATGATCTAGTAATAATAGTTTAAGATTAAAAAAAATTATTTTTTTTGTGGTTTCGAGTTCGAGTCATGTGATTGCTAATATGATAATCACTGGAATGTTATATAGTTGTTAATTTTAGGATCTAAGAAATTAATCAAACTACGTGCAAACTGACTTAGATAACTATATTAATAAAAAAAATCTTTTATCTATATATCAAAGATTTTGAACCTTATCAATAGAAGTATCTTAAAAAGAAGTATCTTAAAAGGAAAAAAAAAAGAAAAAGAGAAGAAAATCGGATCCAAAGTGGACTTTATACAATGTTTGGTTCTTGATAGTGGTGTTGTCATCGATCGATAAAAGATCGGGACAATGCATTGAGATCTGACCGTACAACGAGCCAGGGAAAATGATGCTTTTTTATTTTTTTAAAATTATTTTAATATTAATATATAAAAATAATTTAAAAACATCATAAAATTTTAATTTATAATAAAAAATAAAATAAAAACTCAATCCCCCCCGTTTTTTTTTAGAATTCGTGATTTTGGTTACTTTGGTAAGGGTTTTCCATTTTATTTTCTGGTAAGGAGCACAAGTTTTTGAGTTAATTTATTTGGTATTAAGAACATGATTTTTCAATAAAAAACAATATTCCTCTTGATGATAATCTCAGCCCTTAAGATTTAAAATTATAAAATCATGGAAAGAAACATATCTGTCTAACCACTTCCTTAAAGGAAAAGAAGAAAAATAAATTGAAATAATTGTCTAATGAGCTCACCATTAGAAAATATTCTTGATTCGGGAAGGTAGAGTTTTCTGAAGTCCTCATCAAGCAAAGACGTTTCAAACTTGATCTTTAGAATTCAAGATGAACCCTAGAGAATTGAAAAGGAGAACAAAAAATAGTAACTCAATTTATATTTAATTTCGTACACTGATTTAGTCAATATTGATGCCTAAAGGGATATATTTTTTCTATTACTTCACTCTTAATTACTAATCTCATATAGTAATTAGTGCCTGTTTGGCTAAGCGGTTGAAACGCCGTTTGGTCAAATTTATAAATGAAATTTTTTTGGTGTTTTTAGATCATTTTGATGTGCTGATGTCAAAAATAATTTTTAAAAAATAAAAAACTATTATTTTGATGTATTTCTAAACAAAAAACACTTTCAAAAGCAATCACAACCGCAACCACACTCCAAACACCCTCTTAAACTCCCATTTTATGTGAAGTCGGTGAATAAATTTTGGGATGCCATTTCTTCAAGTGGGATGCCATTTCTTCTATATATATATATATATATATATATATATATATATATATTCAAGTGGGATGCCATTTCTTCACAACCACAGAAGATCATTTTCCTCGCATCTTTTCAAGGCTTACACTTCCCGATCTCTGTTCATCGAGCCCACTGCAGTTTTGCTATAATTTTCAAGTTAAAGGCTCTTTATGGCCTAAAGTGGAGAGGAATGAGAAGTCCAATTTTTTAGACATTGACATATATCTAACAAATTTTATAATGGCATTGACAACGAGGTACAATGTATTTTCCATGAATCAAAATTCCAAAACATTACCATAAAAAAAAGAATCAAGATTTCAATATAGTTAAGGCTATTACGAATGAAACAGTTGATTAATACATAGGGATCCTTGCAAATAAATCAATCCCGCAAGTATTTTTCTATAACAATAGAGATACACTTCTCCAGACATCTAACTCCTCGAAACAACTCTTCAATAGAAAAATAAATAAATCACAGAGAAGATGATTAATTGCCAACACCTGGACTTGGAACAGACCGCAGAATCCGATCGATGCTAGCAAGATGCCTCGCAAAGATCTGTTCATTATCCAGAGTGGCATGGCCCTTCTTGCTAGGACAAGATGACGTCACTCTACCCTTAGGAAGGGCACTGGGAGCATGGCTCGCAAGAGAACCGACGCTGGTTCTGTCCCAGTCGTTGCTCTCCGGTGCCCTAGTGCTCATCAACAGCTTTCTACCTTCTGTATTTGACATGAATGAAGCAAATGAGAAGAAGAAAATGAAAACCACAGCACCAAAACGAGCCATGGAAGAGAGAAAGAAAGATAATGTGATCTTTCTCTCTCTTTCTTTTTTTGAAGACTAATCTGGGTCTTGATGCCGAAGCAAGAGGATGTATTCTAGGTCTGGTTTGAATCAGAGAAAAGGTTAAGGAGATAGCCCTGGTTTAGCAGGTTTGGTGATGCACAAACACAAACATATATATATATATATATATATAAACAAGTGTTATAGAGTGTGAAATTCATGCCCTAACGCGTGAGGCCATAAAGTGAGGGAGGGTGGCATCAAGTGAGGGGGAGGCCAAGTCAAAGATTGAAGTGTTTGAAAGTGAACTAAGGTGAGAAAAAGAGAATGGAATTTAGCATGGGGTCATGGCTAGTGCCGCGTAGAGCCAAGTTAGGTGAGTGTGAGGTAACCGGCCGGCCAGTGGGTGTCTGATGATATTGTATTTTAAAAATGTTTTTTTTAAAATATTTTTTTTATTTAAATTAAATTATTTTAATATTTTTAGATCATTTTCATGTACTGATGTTAAAAATAATTTTTATTTTAATATATTTTTTAAATAAAAATAACTTTTTAAAAAATAACCTCACTCAACTAAGATAGCCACTAACTTTAGATTGCATGCACCGCCAAAGACACCCTACCTAATTTAAAATTTATGTTTCCTCGATCGAATTTGGACTCGATTAATTGAGACTTCTCCTCCAACTATCACATCATTTACAGATTCCCATAATTTAATCCTTGAAAGTTCAATGAATTGATTGATCCCAAATATTTATGAAGTTAGTGGCACCATAGCTTCATTTAATTAATTATATCACTGTCTTTCTACATGGTGAGTAAAAAGATGCTACATAAATAGAATTAGCGAAGGTCATTCAACTACCTTGTGCTTAATCCTTCATTTTTTTTATGTAGATTTTCGTTTTGTTTAACTGGAAGGTCTTTTTTGGCTTTTGAGATTAAAAAAAAAATGATGTAGATTTGTTTGTTTAATCAAGCATATAATATATAGTCATTTTGGCAAAAGTCTTAATAAATTTTCATTAATCTCGGGAAAATTTTAAAAGCATTTTTCCTTATGGGCCAACCTTATTAAAAAATCACAAGTTTAGCCATCGGGCTACCAAATCTTAATCAGCAACCACCATAATAGAATGGACAACATCCTTGAGCTAAAGCTGTCAGTCAGCAGCAACAAGAGTCACAAAGGAAGCAGAATAAGATCATGTTGGCCCCAGCTGAAAAGTTTGAAATTGGGAAAGGAAAGAAGGTTTAGTAGCTGTTTGGTAACGCGATCCAACCTGTATTTCAAAACATAAACAGAAATGTGTTGTTTGATAAAGAAAAAAGCAGATTAATTTGGTATGAGACCCACCATAAAAAGTGATCGAAACTACTTATTTTCAGAAGCAGAAAAATCTCGGCACTAGCTTTTTGAAGAAGCAAAATTATTGATGCATGAAGCAAAATTAGTGTTGAAATACACTAAGAAACCAAAATAAAATTTATAAAGCTTATTTAAAAAAAAAAATTATATGAACTTTTCAAACTTGTGACTTGTGTTATTAGACGTGAAACATCCAATCTGGAAAAAAAACATGAAGTCAAATATTGAAGGATGAAATTGAAAAAAATCATATTATAATTTTTTTTTAAATAATAATTAAAAGAATAATGATTTAAAAAATAAATTCTACATTTGATTGAAGGGAAAATTGAAAAGAAAAATAAATTTAGTAACAGGACAAAAAACAAATAGAATTAATGAGGATCAAAATTGATATAAAAGGAAAAACAATGTTTTTTGTATGGATGAAATTGAAAATAATAATATTTTTTACAAAAAAAGCTAAGAAGACCATTAAAAATAAACGCACATATTAATGGGTCTTGTCCTACGTATGTATATTAACAATCAATATCATTATATGACCCTGATCATCAATGCAGTAATACCACTACTCATCTAAAAATAAATATTTTTTATAATTATTGAAATCAGAATAATTAATCAGATTTACTAGTTTAAAATAAAATATAATATCTATATATATATAAAGTTTGATGTAATGAAACAGATCAATATACCCGATTATAACAACAACAATATTTAAACATCAAAGTCTTAACACCTAAAATTATCACTATTATTATTGTCAAAATAATAAAAAAATATTAAATTACCCAGAGAAAAAAACTCCAAAAAAATAATAAAAGAGTAAGTAAGAACAAAAACTAAAATTATTATTATTATTATTACTACTACTATTGTGATAATAATGAAAAAAAAAAAAAAATTAAATCAAAGACTAAAAAAAGCCTAAAAACATTAACAAAAGAGCAAACAAAAAAAAAATGATAAAACTAAAATAAAAAATATTAGCTGAGAAAAAACCACATGACTTGAAAATAATTAAAAAAAACTAAAAGAAAGAACAAAGAGAAAAAAAAACATAAATATAAAATTTTAAATTATCACAAACACAAATTAAAATTTAAAAAGCACAATCTTTCAAAAAAAATATCACCTCAATAAATAAAAAATAATAAAAATTAAAAACAAGGTAGTTTTGTCTCCACATAGAATTTTCTTTCACAAATTATTGCCACTAGTTTGAATTCTTGTCTAGATCAACAATCCTTCTAAACATGTATTGATTTTTTATTCGTTATATTAATTCGAAGGGACAGTGCTATGGAGGATGACGCGTCAACCCTCTTCTAAATAAAAGTCTCTTTCTATATAGAATGTACGAGCTGTAAACTCGCGCTTCGCTGCAGGGATTAAATTTTTTTTTATCTAAATTTAACACATAATTTTGTATTATGTATTTTAGTTTTTATTTTTTTATTTTTTTATTTTTTTAGTTTAGTTTCGATCCCTTGATTTTTTTGGTCCTTCTAAGATAGTTTTAAATTTTTTATTTGTATCTATATATTTTTGGTCTTTGTTTAGGTTTTTATTTTTTTATTGTTATTTTTATTTGTATTAAATGCAACTCTCGTTAAAAAACATAGTAAGTTTAACTTTGGTGGTGTAAAATAAGAATGAAACTCTTTCATATGCATGTATAGTTAAACGTGAAATGTTGGAAACACTACCACATGTGACTCTTTCGTTTTGTCTTATTTGAGGCAACAAAAGTTATTTTACTATGCACTAAAAAAGTAAAATTATCAGGACACCCCCACTAACAATTCTTGGTTTTTATCTTATTTAAAGGTATTATAATTATTGTACTATGCACAAAAATAAAAAAAATTGAAAAATACTTCTGATACTATAACATTATTTTAAACACATTTTACATAATAAAATGAATATATAAAAAACTATGATATAAATTTAGAAGTTTTACAACGTCGCGCGCCATCTCGAAATATGCATGAGCTATGAAATTGACGTCGTGTCCCGAAGACGCTTCCATAACATCAGCTACAGAAAAATATAATTAAAAAATTAGTAAATTACCAATGCGCTCTTATAGCCAACCTTTTGATTTTATCTTATAGGGGTATATAAGCTTAAGTTGGCTGAGAGACCATGGTTATAAAAAATATATATATGTGAAAGAAAAAAAATATAAGCGTGATAGCAATCCATATTATTTTTTAAAAAATCAACTTAAAAATTAGTTATGACGTGCTTAAGCTAGTTCGGAGATTCCGGTTATAAAAAAATGTATAAGTGAACAAAACAAAAATATCAGTGGGAAAGCACTTTAGAAAAAAAAGTATGGGTCCAGGGATTGTCATGGTACACATAAGTTGGTCTGAACACCCTGGTTATCAAAAAAAATTGGATATGAGAATTAATCGTGGTGCGCTTAAGACACCATGGTTAATATATATATATATATAAGTGGAAAAAGAAAAAAGAATATAAAAAAGTATAATGGGCAAAAAAATATTTTTGGGAAAAAAAACATAATAAGAGAAAAAATGAAAAAATAAACATAATAAGGAAAAAAAATGAAAAAAAAAGGTAAAAAAAGAAGCAAAAAACTGGGGAAAAAAACACTGTAGCGGTAAAGCACTATTGCAATCAACAATATGTGTGGGGAGCTATAGTGTTTTCTCCATACCATTTACAATCCATATTGCTTAAAAAAATAAATTCGGTCCAGGAATTAGTCATGATGTGTTTAAGTTAACCCGGAGACACCAGTTACCAAAAAAAATTGATCCCGTGATAAGAAAAAAAATGTATAATTGAAAAAAAAAAGTAGAAGGAAAAAAATTCAGAAAAAATAATAAATTGGTCAGGGGATTAGTCGTGGTGCACGCATCGTGGCCCGAACACCCCGGTTATCAAAAACAATTTTGTCCGGGGATTAGTTATCGTGCGCCTAAAGTGGCATGGAGATCCTAATTATAAAAAAAATATATAAGTAAAAAAATAAAAAAAAGCATGAAAGCACCGTAGCAATCCATATTGTTTTAAAAAATAAATTCGGTTTGGAAATTAGTTGTGGTGTATAGAGGCTGGCCCGTAAACCCCCGGTTGTAAGAAAAATATATAAGTGAACAAAACAAAAGTATAGGAAAAGCACTTTGGCAAAAAACAATGGGTCCGACCTGGTCTGGACACCCTGGTTATAACAAAAAAATTGGATCCAGGGATGAATTGTGACGCACTTATGCTATCCAGATACCCCAATCATAAAAAAACAAAAAAAATATATATAAGTAGACAAAGAAATAAATTAAAAAAAATATAACCAGGAAAAAAAATATTTCATGGAAAAAAAATAAAAAAAAAATTATCATAAAAATAACAAAAAAACATAATAAGGAAAAAACAGAAAAAAAAAGCTATAAGAAAATTGGATCCGAGGATTAATCGTGGTGCATTTAAGCTAGCCCGAACACCTCCATCATATATATATATACTAGACAATGCCCCCACGCTTTGCCGCGGGCGGCACAATATTTTTTTCAATGTAAAAAATATTAATTGTGTGTATTTTTTATTATAATATAAATTTAGCTAAAATAATAAATCTGTGCAGAATTCATGTCAAGTGCAAGTTTCTTATAAAATATATGAATTTAAAATCGATATAAATTTATCTGTTTAGTAGTTTCAAACGAAATAACCAGCATAAATTTATCATCATCATTAAAAAAGCAAGAAAACTCTGATATCCGAATTATTAAGTTCACTGTATTAAGATTAGTTCATTTTATAATTCAATTTAAATTAAACAAAAATAAAATATAAATTGTGAAAATACATACATAATCAAATAAAATAAATAAATTGTTAATTTTCAATCAACAAAAAGACGAAAACATAGATTGAAAATTCATCCTGACATTATTGCCATTATCATTGCTATTAAAGCTAAAATTATTACTAACATTGCTGCCAAAACAATTAAAATAATTAACTTTCCATGACAAAAAAAAGCAAAAGATTTTTATAAAAAAACAATAACTAAATTTATCATTATTATTGCATAAATAATAAAATCATAAAAATCATATAATCTAAAGAACAAATAAAGAAACAGAAAACAAAAAAAAAACGAATAAATGGAAAAATAGAGTAATATTACTTTTAAAATGATCACCGATATAAATTAAAATTTCAGAAAAATCTTTAAAAAAGTCAATAGATTTTTATAAAAAAATAATCACTAAAATTATCATTATTATTGGTTCGAGATTAGTGAACAAAAAAACGTATAAGGAAAAAAAATAAAAAAAATAAAAAAAAATTTATTCAGAGATTAGTAATGGTGTGTCCACGCCTGGCCCTGGACACCCCGATTATTAAAAAAATAGATTTGGTCCGAGGAGTAGTGGTGGTGCACTTGCGCTGGCCCGGAGATCGTGGTTATAAAAAAAATATATAAGTGAAAAAAATAGTTTAAGCTGGCTGAGAGACTATGGTTACAAAAACATATATAAGCGAAAGAAAACAAAAAAAAAAAATAAGCGTGAAAGCACTGTAGCAATCCATATTGTTTTTAAAAAAAATCGGCCCAAGAATTAGTCGTGGTGTACTTAAGCTGATCGGATATCCTGGTTATAAAAAAAATGTATAAGTGAATAAAAAAATTATAAAAAAAAGAAAAAAAATGTACCAGCAGGAAAGCATTTTAGAAAAAAAAATGTGGGTCCGGGGATTGTCGTGGTATGCATAAGTTGGCCTGGACACCCTGGTTATCAAAAAAATTTGGATATGGAGATTAATCGTGGTGCATTTAAGCGAGCTCGGACACCCTGATTATTAAAAAACAAAAAAACCAAAAAAAATATATAAGTAGAAAAAAAAATATATAATAAGAAAAAATGAAAAAAAATAATAAGTAAAAAATACAAAAAAAGAAGAAGCAAAAAACGGAGGAAAAAAAGAAGAAAAAGAATAATTAGGAAAAAAAAGCAAAAAAAAAGAAACGAAAAAAAAGAAGAAACGAAAAAAAAAAAAAAAAGAGAAAAAAAATGTAAGTAGAAAAAAAAAGTAAAAAAAAAAACTATTGCAATTCACAGTGCACTTTGTCTGTGTGCACAGTGCACGGGTTCACAGTGAAAAGACCACGGGTTTTATATATATATATATATATATAAGTGGAAAAAGAAAAAAAATTAATAAAATATAACCACGAAAAAAAATTAGGGAAAAAAAGCTTTAAAAAAAATTGAATCCGGGGATTAATCATGGTGCGTTAAAGCTAGTCAGATATTCTGATTATACAAAATAAATAAAAAATAAATATATATAACACGAAAAAGGAAAAAAAAGTATAACCATCAAAAAAAAATATTTCATGGGAAAATATATAAAAAAAATTAATTAGAAAAAAAAACATAATGACAGAAACAGAAAAAGGAAAGAAAAAAAACAAAAAAAAGTAATAAAAAAGCAAGAAAGAAAAGCAAGAAACAAATAAAATGAAAAAAAAAAAAAAACGTAATCCGGAAGTAAAAACAAATAAAAAGCAAAAAGCATCACTTGAAATCCACAGTAAAATATGTGGGGAACTACAGTGATTTCCCCAGACATTTTAGCTTATTGTTAATGAAACCGATCTCCATCATCTCCAATCTCTTGATAGGTTCCGACGGAGCAACATGTGATGGGTTTGCAGGCTTGCTACATAGGAGAAATACAATAAATTTCAAAGGGAGAGAGATGTTGCCTGCAAATTGATTTATATATGTAACTTTTAAAACAAATGGTATTTACATCTCACGGAGAGGTCTACTTGTAATTATTCCAAGAAATTTGCGAGCTTTCTTCTTGTTTTTTCCCTTCATTTTTCTATTTCCCTTCTCCATTTGCTTTGCAGTTGACCTGATATGCAACGCCACCTTCTCATCGTTCTGGGAGATAAAGTGAGATCAACCAAGTTCAAAAGCAGAGCACCAACTGGAAAACAGAAGATTCTCACATAGAGAACGAGCCAAGAAATAAAAAAAAAAAGAAGAAAAAATACGTATATCGAATGGAGATATAGGTTTCTCTCTTTCTTATATATAGATATGTAAGAAATTACCATTACACTTCCATGTTCTTGTTTATTAAAATTCATGGTCATGAAAATAGATTATAAGGATCGATCATGACAATAAATTGATTAATTATGAGGATCAATTGTCTAATTTTCTCCTTGATGAGAGGAGAAAATTAGCTAACATATTAATAAAAAGGATCTCTGATCTATCTATAAATAATAATCTGTGTACTCCATCTACGACTACTAGTAAGCATAGATGAGAAGACTTATCTTAAGTTATGTTGCTGCTGCATTGAGACTTTATTCGAAGCTTCAACAAAAATAATTGAAAGTATTTATAATCTAAATTTCCGTTACTACGTGTATTTAACATTCGATTATATAAAATATATACAACAAGATAAAACTAATGGAGCAGGAAAGGCTACAAGACTTAACAGTACCGTACATGGCAACATGCTCTGTGTCTTCTATCAGGACGATCATCCATCACTTTTATAAGTTTACCAAGCATCTCCTCTTCTGTGAAAATCCTACCCGATGAGCTCAAGAAGGCACTTCTTCTAATGGGAGGAGACCACAATCCACTTTGTTCATAATCAAAATCGAACTCCTTTGCATCAAAAAACTTGTCGAGAAGTTGGTCTGAAACAAACTTAGAAACCATTTGAATTTTCGCAGGGGAGGAAGGTGGTGGAGGCAGTGAAGGTGATGTGGATGTGGATTTAGAAACATCCATTTGGTAAAATCTCTTGGAAACGAAACTTAAAATCAGAGAATAACAAGATAACCAGAGCATGTTTGAGATTGGTGAAGCTGAGATGGAGACAACATTTTTAGAGGGGAGGGTGGGGCTGGTGGGAGTGATGGTGATGGTGGGTGCTATGGCAAGGACGTGCATGGCTGTATGCAATCATAGAGATGTCATGGGCTAGCACGACTAGATATTGTTTTATGGGACCTTAAATATCAGAACCATATTGGCTGGTGAAATATTTTAAGCTCGGAAACGTTCGTTTTATTTTATCCAAAGACTTCATTGCTGGACCCTGTAACAATCATGTAAGCCAATGGCTGTATGCAATTTTTTTTTTATTAACGTGGATATTTAGATCAGTTTGTGCATATCTCGATTAATTTTACGAGACTTGAAATTAACAATTATATAAATTTATAGTGATCATCATATTAGCAACCATAATATTCAAACCTGAAACTACATAGGAAGAAACCTTATACCACCTATTAGATGTATATGTTAGGTTAGCAAAATTTGTATTTTCAAGCTGTGGGGTTACGAGCGTAGAAGAGTATATATATTTTAGGTTGTCTATGCTTTAACATCAAGATAAGTGACATGTTAACATAGAATATTCCAACCACTGCTGAAAAAATAGATTTAAATTTGTAACAGAAAATTTAAAAAATCAAAGATTTATTGTCTGTTTGTGGAATGATTGAGGTTGTCAAAATGATACTTTTTTATTTTTTAAAAATTATTTTTAACATAACACATGAAAATATATAAAAACACCAAAAAAAATTATAATTAAAAAAAATAAAAATAAATCTCACACCCATCGCACA
>CM055337.1:10730214-10917344 GCA_029228605.1 Salix koriyanagi
GTTATATATAAAAAGCCCGGCGCAACGCGCGGGCTAACCGACTCGTGAGCTTGAAAAAGAAGATAGTCGGTAAGCTATGAGTTCCAGGGATTTAGCCAAAAAGAAAATTATTTTAAAAAAATATATAAATCTCACATCCATCTTCTCTGTTCAATAATAGACTACCCCAAGGTGCAAATTGCTTGGTCCAGGTTTTGTTTTCTTTCTTCTTCAGCATTCACTTTGCGCAATATTTATTATTTTATATGTGGCAGAGCTAAAAGCTCTATCTTCCTCCTTTTTAATATTTATTTTCTCTTTTTCTTAGAACAATATTATTTCATTTTTATTTATGTATAGTTTTTTAACGGTAAGAATTTTATTGGGATAATTTTAAATTGCACAGCGTACCATACTTTAATAGCATTCATTTGCTCACATGTTTACCTGAATTTCATGCATCATAAACTCATGATGGACTATGGTAAATCAGGATAAAGATAAAGAAAAGAGAAGAAAACACCGACAAAGTATGAACAACCAAAAACTGGTGTCAACGCCAGCTCTAGATTTGAAACAGCCAGAATATTGAATAATATTGATGGGATATTCCATTAATATTTAAACATGGATATTGTCAGGAAAAAAAAGATTAGGTTAATAGTTTAAATATGAAAATAAGTTTGTTCATGAGCATGAATGTAATGGAAAAATGTTCCATATGATAGAAAGACTAGGCAAATGAGTTCTATTAAGTAGTTAAAGAGAAGAGCTATGAGATCTTAAGAAATAATGTTAAAATGGATAAGTATGGTTCATCCTTATATGTTTTAGTTGAGAATTATACTTTAACAACATTGGGATAAAACAAATATATCAAGGGTGAATATGATTGTCTTGGTTGATAGTGAAAACACCTATAACTTCATAGATACTCAAACAGTAAAAGATGTTAAAGTTAAAATGATTATAACTATTATGTTGGTTATTATAGTGGCAAATGAAGATGTGATAAGTTGTGATTTCTATTATGTAAGGTTTACTTAAGGATATTAAATGTAGAAAGGTGTGATAAGTTGTGATTTCTATTATGTAAGGTTTACTTAAGGATATTAAATGTAGAAAGGTGTGATATAATTTTAAGATGGACTAGTTATGAATTTATATTTTTTTTTATAAAGATGAAATTATAATTCAATAAATAAGGAAGGATGATTTAATTAAAATGAATAGTTGAAATAGTTGACTTAAAAATGATTACAATTGTTAAAATAAACAAATCTTTATAGAAGCAATTTATTGATTCATATGTCAGTTCCTTGTTATATAAGCAACTGAAGAAACATAAGGAAAAGAATAAGATAAGGCATTAAAAGCCTTATTAGAATACTTTAAAAAAGTATTTACAGAACCTATATAATTACCATAAGTTAGGACTCTAAACCATAAATTCATTTATTCCTAGATCTTAACCAATGAACATCAAGCCCTATATGAGTTTTTTTGAATATAAAAAGGAGATAGAGAAACTAGTTAGAGAAATGCTATAAAATATAGTAATACAATATAACTACAAACCTTTAAGCCATTCCAATACTGTTTGTCAATAAAAAAAACAATATAAATCCTAGAGGTTCTACATTGTTTACAAGCAATTCAAAACCTTGACAATCGATAATATATTTTCTATACATTTAAATAGATGATCTAGTGGATGAGTTACATGATTTATAATTCTTTTCAAAGCTTGATCTCAAGTTAGGATACTATCAAGTGAGGATGCATAAGGAAGATATTGAGAATACTTAAAGTGATTAGTAATTCACTAACTGAGACTTTGAACAAGAAAAGTTTTAAATGGAATGAATAAGCACATAAGACTTTTGAAGAATTTCAAATAGCTTTGTATGAAGGTTAATGTTAGCTCTTGTAAGTCTTAAATGAGCTTTACATTGGAGACTAGTGTCATTGTAAATGAATATAGAGCCCAACTTAGTTAGAGAGGGAGGCTTCTAGCTTATTTTAGCAAAACATTGAGCTCAAAAGTATTTTGGTTTATCCATTTATAAAAAAAAAAAAGTATATGGCCATTTTGATGGAAATTGAAAGATGAAGACATTACCTTGATCATGAATAGTTTTACATTAACATTGATCATAAAAGTTTAAAATTCTTAGTAAAAGTTAAGATACACAATCTAATATAAATGAAAATTATAAGAAAAGAAAATAAAATATTATGGCAAATGTTGTCTATGAAAGTAATCACTAAGAATTGCAATTATGTTAAATAAGTTAAATAAGTTGAGGGTGGATGCATGACAACTATTTCTGTGTATGATTAAGTTAATGAAACTATGAAAAAGACAATTAGTTTACAAAGTTATTGCTGAAAAATAATCAGTGAAAGCAATTGGTCAGGCTTTATTCTTATAGATAGGTTCTAAGGTAAAAAGAAAGATTGTTGTCAGCAATAATTGAAGGTTGAGAGAAAGGTTAGTCAAACTAGCTAATGATTCACAAGTAGAGGACATGCAAGAGGAAAAAACTCTTATAAAGATTTAAGATGGTGTTTTATGGTCTTGTATAAGACCTTATGTAAAAAAGCTTGTGGAAAATTGTGACATATGTCGTACCCTTCACGATAACATGACATTACAACAAACCTTTTTAAGCAGGTTGAGAGGTCTTTGGTTGGATAAAAAATCATCACCTAGTATTATGGTTTATTAAAAACTATAATTAGTCTTTAGAGATTCTAGGAAAGGGACCAGTTGTTTTAAAAAAAATGTATAAACACTCATAGTACGCCTTATTTGAGATACATAACAACGTTTTTCTTTGTTTATGGTTTATATGGCCTGATGGTGTTTCTAAATTATATTAGCCTACTATAGTGGGTTTGCTACAATAAACGAAACCTAGTGTTTCAAACTAAGAACTTGGTTTGAAAAATCCTGGCTTAAAAAAGATATTAGAAGAAAACAAGTTCATTCATAACTTATGTGCTGCAAAGGAGCTGAAGTTAAAAATCCAAAAAGATTTGTTGGTTATTGAAATTTAACTTTTTATTTTGGTTTTTCAAATATCCATGGCTCTTAAACCATGCAAGTAGGTTGAGATGTCTTCAATTATCGTTGTGATTGTTTTTCAAACAAACTTGAATTTTGGGTAGTTTTACTTCAACTTTAATAATATTTTAGCTTAAAAAAACCCTTAATAGATTTTTTATCTTTATATTAGAGGTGGAAAAGTCATATTACTCATAATAATACATTGAATGTTAACCAAAAATTTTTATCCTAAGTAATAAATTTTATCAAAAATGATTTTTTTATACCTTTCTTGAAATATAGTCTAAAGTCCTTTGGAATTCTACAAACTTGTTGTAAAATCCATTCAATACTTTATGTATTCTCAAATGTGCAAAAATATTATTTTTTGAGATTTGTTTCTTAATTTTAAGACATGCTCCAATATTTTTAGGATTTGGCGAGCAAGGAATGGTAGGCAGTCCAATAATAGGTTCGAGCATATATTTATTAACAAACAACTAAACAGAAGATGTATTGTAAATATCAGCTCCATTAAATACCTTTTTGAGAACTATAAGTGTAACACTTCATTCCTAATTAAGCTTTCGTCAGCTAAAACAATGGAGGAAAAACTTTTAAGATCATAATAAAATCAATCCACCGACCTCCTCAGTTGTCATCCTCGAGAAAATTTTACACAATATTGGTGTACATAGAAACAGACGCAGCAAATCAAACCAGCCACATCTCAACAAAATAATTATCAGATTATAATCCTAGCTTGAGCAGCAACCTACTCTCTTCATAGCCGAAACATCTTTACTAACATCGATCTTCTCACCTTTGGATGGAACAGCAGCTGCCTCATCACCGGTCTCCATAGCTTTCTTGCTCACAATGCGATGGATCTGAGTAAGCACTTCAGCAAATGCATTGTCAACATTAGTAGCTTCCAAAGCAGATGTTTCCATGAAGTAGAGAGACTCCCTCTCGGCAAAGGATTTTCCATCCTCAGTTGACACAGCCACAAGGTGGCGAAGATCTGATTTATTGCCAATGAGCATCACGACAATGTTAGGATCTGTATGATCCCTCAACTCCCTTAGCCACCTTTCAACATTTTCAAATGTCGAGTGCCGGGTTACATCATACACAAGTAGCGCCCCCATGGCTCCACGGTAGTAAGCACTAGTTATGGCGCGGTACCTATAAATAGAAGTTATAATTTCGGAGAACATGTAGGTGGAAGAAAGTGCAGTAGGTGATTTGTAAGCATAGAATTACAAAAACAGAAGTCATTGCACTCCGTATAGCCAGCCATTAAATAGGCTGGACATCTATGAGCTCCTAGTAGAAGCACAACAGCAAACATTTTCATGATAAATCTAAAGTTCAGTTCCATGAGTCCCTCTGTTATGTTAATCCTATAAAAGTGTTCATTCTTTTTTCAGATGATTTTACAACACCATCACAGGTGAAATGTCAAAAGTTGACATTTACACATCAGCAAAATGCTAATCGTAGACATTAGTCAAAATGATAACATCATTAGTCAACATATCACCTGCATCATCATCGACAATGGCACAGCACAGTTGCAGGCCTTCAATACATATCCATGCCCTCAATGTCATTCTAATCTTTCTATTCTACATAGTTCCATGAGTCCCTCTGTTATGTTAATCCTATAAAAGTGTTCATTCTTTTTTCAGATGATTTTACAACACCATCACAGGTGAAATGTCAAAAGTTGACATTTACACATCAGCAAAATGCTAATCGTAGACATTAGTCAAAATGATAACATCATTAGTCAACATATCACCTGCATCATCATCGACAATGGCACAGCACAGTTGCAGGCCTTCAATACATATCCATGCCCTCAATGTCATTCTAATCTTTCTATTCTACATGCTGCTGCTATGGGATTTTTAGTTCAATTGGAGAATTTGCTCTCAAAAATATTACACCCATATAAAATTGGTAGTATTGAACTCACACTATGTCTTTAAACCATGAATGAGCTAAATATTTAGTTTTCAAAACAGTTACATGATTAATCAAAATAATTTTTAGAATGTCATATTTTAGCATGTACCTCATTTTGAAAGTGAATAGATAAAATGGATCATCACACAAAAGGATAGTTCACAGTGAGGACTAAGTAAACTTCAAAGAACATGAGATAGTTTATTGGTGGTCTGTTAGTAGTCATGAGGCAAGATGGTGCCTTGGACCTAAGAAAATCTTGAACACAGATCTTGGGTTTCATCTCCAACAGACTGCACCAATAAACTAATTCACCTGTTTGGAAAGTAAAATTTTGAAGAAGCTGATGATGCGAATTGATGACGAGACATAAAATGACAAATACATGGTTCGATCATGCATGACAAACATGATAGTGAAATGCATATTGACAACAGTATCAGTGAAATGCATGCCGATAGAATGTGACTGTAAGATGAAGTTGAGGCTTCTCTGGCTGAAGAAAGATGAAGAAGAACAAACACTGTAAACAAAGTCATGAAAACAATTACAGATTATAAGCTCAATTAATCTGTAAACTAAACCAGCCAAAACTATCTTACATGCATTCAAACCTGGAGTAAAAAAATCCAGAAACCTCCCAGATTCCAGCTCAAAATTTTAACTCTTCAATAAGATCAGTTTGCAATACAAAAGGTGCAGCACGCCCCATCCAGCGTTTACATGGTATCTACCAACAGGTAATACCAACCAAAATTACAGTGACTAACTCATTTTCATTCCAACACATTCTCTAAAATCTTGATATAAATAACGCCTATACCAGTTGAATGTCAAGATCCACTAGTTCAGGTTGCAAATCTAAGTCCAAATCCATGAATAATCAAGATCATTGTCTTGAAAGCAAAGCAAAACCTCTTCACTAACAAGTCTCGAACCTAAACTCACAGGATCCAAAACCCAATTCACTACTCCTTTCCTCACTTTTCACAGATACACAAATGTCTACAAACCAAGACCCGGATCACAAAACTGAGAATTACTCCAAAAGCGCGCGCACAAAAACTCCTTGAAACAATAAAAAAACAACTCTAAATAACTTGAAAACACCCAACATAACAGATCACTAAATACAGAAAATACAACGGTAAAAGCAAGAAAACCTAGATCACAAAACCAAAAAGAAACACAAAAGAAGCAATGAAATTAGAAAACGGACCTTTCTTGGCCAGCGGTGTCCCAAATCTGGGCCTTAATGACCTTACCATCAACATTCAAGCTGCGAGTAGCGAACTCAACACCAATAGTAGACTTAGACTCCAAACTGAATTCATTACGAGTGAACCTTGAAAGCAGATTGGACTTGCCCACACCTGAGTCACCAATAAGAACTACCTTAAACAGGTAGTCATAGTCATCTTCAGCTCTGTATCCAGCCATTACCAGTCGTCACACGCTACCTTTACTCTTCTTACTTTGCTTCAAAGAATGGAAGCTACTGAGAGACAGAGAGAGAGAGAGATGGTGGCGTTGTCTTCTCCTTTTCTATGAATCTTTTGGTACCGTGAGTTGGAAATGGGGGAGACTGCTGTCTCTCTGTCTCCTGTGCTTTGCTGGGCTGGACTCCAAGAAAAGATGGAGCGAATGCCTATAAATATAATTTAACACGATTAATTAATTAGTATTTATTGTTTTGAAAAACAATGGTTGAATTTAATTCCTCTGTTTTAGATTTTGTTTGTAACTTATTCATTTTTTTAATTTTTTATTTATTTATCAAAATTAGAAAAGAGGGAATATAATAAAGTAAAAATAGATGATTTATTTATTAAAATTAGAAAAGAGGGAATATAATAAAGTAAAACTAAATTGTACCGCAATATTTTTGAGCATTGAAAAAGCATGTTTGGATTGGAGGGAACTCTCTAATTAAGCCTAGTGGGTTAATAATTTAACCTCTTTTGTCTGTTTCATATTTTAAATTAAATTCAAAATATAGCCTGAATAATAAGAACTCTTTTGTCTGTTTCATATTTTAAATTAAATTCAAAATATAGCCTGAATAATAAGAAAAATAGTGTGATGGAAAAAAATAATATTTTTTTAATATTAAAATGATGATATGTTGGATTAACTCTAGTTTTATGATCTAACTTACCTAACTCAGATAATGAGCTATATATTGAATTTAATAAATTTATTTTTTATTTAAATATACGATAAAAATTTAAAACTCGTAAAATTAATTATCTCCTCATTGTTGAGATATTTGTTTGAGATAAATGAAAAAAAACAAACCAAAATAAATAGTAAAGTTTGATATCAAAATTAACTGAATATTAAATAATAAAATTTAAAAAAAATCATAAATTTGTGTTTAAAAGATAATAATTTAGGCACGCAGATTTAGATGGTCAAGGTGTTTGGAGCTTTATAATAAAGAAAAAAGCATTCCTAGATTTCAAGCATCATAATAAAAGTAGCCAAAAGATCCAGATTAGGGTTTTTTTGTTTGAAAAAAATTAATTTTCACCTATTTCGATAAAAATAAAAACACCAAATAAACATCATTAACACTTAAATAAAATCAATCTGTCAATTAAAAACAAAATATTCCTCTCTCGATCCGAATCTACTTTTTCTAGGCTATTTAAAGGTCTAAGAAAACCTTCATGAAACTTCTCTTGCCGAACAGAACATCTTGACACCAAGAATATTTTTTTTATCATCAAAATTATGTCCCTCATTCTTTGTATTTTAGCGACTTTCTTTTCTCCCTCTCAAATTTAAATATTATTTGCCCGTGAGAATGTGATTGATATTATTTTTTCAAAGTATTTTTTATTTAAAAATACATTAAAATTATGTATAATTTTATTTTTAAATAATTATTTTTGACATCAACACATCAAAATAATTTAAAAATATAAAAAAAAATATTTTATTCCCACAAACATCCCCTAGAATACAAACAAAATGAACTCTTATAACAAAAAATTAAAACTATAAAGATTGAAAAGGAAAATAGAGAAAGATAAATGAAAGAAATAGTACTTTTTCTCGCATGAATTTAAGATTCACCATGCGATTTCTCTTTGTTTTACACACTAATGTTTTGTGTGTGTGTGTTGAAATCTATCCTTTTTGGACAAATTTTTAATATATTGATCATCAAAATTGGTTATAGAAGGTTATAATTAAAAAAAATATATATATGAGGATAGAAATTTGAAAAAAAAATAGTTGACGTGGATTGCATTTTAGTATATGTTATAATGAGAAGATTTATTAGGAAGCAAGGTATTTTTTTTCAAAAGAAAAAGGAAATACAGTAGTCAACTTTATTCAAAAGATGATTTGATTATTTTAATCCTATGGAGACTAATATTTTAGTTTTTATAAACTTATTATAATTAACTCATCGGGCTCTTGAGATGGTGTGGCTTAATGACTATGATGCACCTTATGTGAGTTGTTAAGATATTGTATTTTAAAAATATTTTTTTAAAAAAATTAAAATTTTTTAGTGTTTTTAAATTATTATATTAATATTAAAAATAATTTATTTTTTAAAAAAAATAAAAAATATTATTTTGATATATTTCTTAATAAAAAACATTTTAAAAAAACAATATAAATTATACTCTCAAACAATTATTTTTTGATTCAAGCATTTTTAGTCCGAGTTATCGCTTATGAAATGAAAAAAAGTACATGCTTCGGGAGCAAATTATATTTATCAAGAACATCACTCAAAATTGTTCCTTCGTTTTCTAGAAAAACTGAATAATAATAATGCCATTTGAAACTTCTAGTTATATAAAATACAAGGAAACCTTGTCTATTTTCTAATACAGGATTGAGAGTTTTGAGATTCATAAAAATATTTCAATCAAAAAAGTTTTTAGATCATTTTCTCATTCACTCACAATTTGTTTTAGTTATGTTTATGTTCCATGTTAAACAACATCCCCGAGGGTGGGGTGCAGCGGTAAGGCTGGGGTTCAGTCATCCAAAGTGATGTCGCCTCCCAGGTTCGAGCCCTGCAGTGGCCACTTCCCTCGTAAGAGCCTGGGGCAGCCGGGGGGGTTTACACGTGCTTCTGGGCCCACAAAGTGCGCTTTCCAGACTGCGTGGTTCCTCCTCGATATTCAAAAAAAAAAATGTTAAACAACCATTATTGAAAAATAATTATATGGATTTAACTCTAAAATCAACTAACTCCAAGTTAAATTTGATTTTAAATGTTTCGGTAATCATGTTTTTAAAATAAGTTTTTGAAAAAAAAACTATATGAATGAAAATTATTTGATTGGTATAAAAAAAACTCAAATATTTGTTTCATAAATCACTGCATCTAGATAGATTGTTCCCCCATGTTTTATTCATCCCTTAGTGAAATACTATCGAATATACTCAATTATATAGTAAACATGATGTCTTGAAGTATTTAATTTTTTATGTAAATTAAGACAATAATATTTATATAGTTCTTTATCTAGATATTTTTATTGATTCTCATATGTTTTAGAAAATTTACTCTCTTTATAAATTATTAAACATTTCCACTCATAGAGGTGATCTTTATAAGGAGTATTATGTTATAATTCACTTGGTATACCAAGATAATAAAAAAATCACTATGAACATTACTTACCATTTATTACTTTATAGCTAAAACGTTTTTCATTGTATAAATAAATAGAAATAATAATTTTCATGTAATACTGAGAACTTTATATAACTTAGCTTTCTTCACAAATTAGATCTTGAAATCTCTAGTTAACTAGATAGGGTTACCATCATTACACTCTTAATATTTAAAGGATCTTCTCGATGAGTTACACATAAGCTCTCTTAATAAACTTTTAGTTAATGTATCCATAATATTTTTCTTGATTTTAAATAATCAACAAAAATTATCTCATTCAAGAACAAATGTTTAACAATATTATATATATGATGTATATGTATAGACTTACCATTATCTATATACTATCATGTTCCCTTCTAAGTATTGACTAGCTATCATGATATACACAAATTTCTAGCACCTGTTTTGGTCAATATGAAATATCCTCTAAGAAATTCTTAAGTCATTAGACTTACTATCCAGTTTTATGAAGAATAATAAAATTTGATTCCAATATAATTCTTAGGAGACATGTTTGCCTTAGAGAATTTCTATGATACAACTACCCCACTAAATGTGAAAATATATCTACTAATGGATTTTAAAATATTAGGACAAATAAACATATACATCATGTCTTTATAGCTACATTTTAGATATAATGACATATAATGGACTCAGTAATCACAAACTCACGAAACATTGTTCTTTACAAGTCCAAACAAACTACATTGGATAAGGTTATAATTTATTGATTCTATCAACTCGTGCTTGAAAAAAAAATGTCATCTATGTCTATCCTTTTATATAAAAAAACAAATCAATCCCTTATAGTCTTTTTTTTAAAAATTTTGTGAAATTTTATTCATGAAAATCTTGATTGAGATTACATCTATATTGAAGGAAAGTAAAAGATCATAAGTTGAGATGATATCAAAGGAAATCTGAAAAGCATGAGGGGGTAAATAAAAGATTAAAAATTAATAAAAATCATGAGAAATCTAGAAGAAAATGAGCGTAAGAAAACCAAAATGTTGGGGTGCATGTATACATCAAGAAAAAAAAATAAAAAAGTCAAAATAAAAAAAGGATACCCCACTAAAGAAATAAAAAAAGGAAATCAAAAGAAAATACAGTAAAAGAAAATAAGATTAAAAGACACAATGAGTCAAACAGATAACAATAATCCTAAGGTTTTAGACCCTTGAAACACCTTTTGAGCCTATATATAAATTTTTTTAATCAAGAGTTATAATTGGCATTACGTATCTTTAAAGGTCCTCTCTAATCAAACAAACATGTAACTTGGATCAATAAGTAATGCTCTAAAATATGAAGCACTTTTTTCATAAAATTCATGATATTATGAACAAGATACACAATATTAATCATGCTGGCAAAATAAGTGTTCAAAAAGTGATAATTTTTTCCTAAACAGAATCTCAAACTTTTACTTGAGTTTCTTGTTTTGAAACCAATAAAAGATAGAAGGTCACTTGATCATGTACTTTCACCAATTAAAAAATCTAACCTGTATAGATATCAAATCATCATTTTTCTAAAAGTAAAACCCTTGAGAAATGTGATAAATTCAAAATACAATTGTTTCAAAGATTTGGCTAACACCATTAGAAATTGAGAGTGACATAACACCTAGAGGGCATCTTCATAAGTAAAAGACAATTTATCATTTGAAAAGAGATTATGATATCTCATAAAGATGTGGTCACATAAGTGTCTTTTGATGAATGTTAAAAGGATGAACACAATCAAATTATGGAAAATTTAAAACAATAATTGATAATAAATGATTTGATACAAATCCTTTAGAAAATGAGATCAATGAAACACTTTTCTCTATTAAAATATACAATGAGTGAGTAATAATGCAAGACACCACAATTAGAGGCACCATTCTACCAGGGAGGATCACAACTAATAGACAATCTTCATTTTTTAAGAAATAGTTAATTGAGCAAGACTTCATATCTACTACACAAGGTCTAGGATGCACGATAAAAAACAATCTAACACCTTAATCACACCAACAAATTTCGAGTAGGTTGAAGAGTTAAGCAATCAAAAAGAATAATATTAGAAATTTCAAACCTCATCCATCAAGAAAAAGAGAGATTATAAAGAAAAGAGAAAGCCTACATATCAAACCAAAAGTATTGAATATTATTTTTACATAAATATATTTTTGGCTAACGCCATTAGAAATTGAGAGTGACATCACCATGAAGCATGGTGTATTACTTTTACATAAATATTATATATATAAAAAAACCAAAATGAAGTCTAACAATACTCTAATGAACCCAACTCATTAAAAAAAATCATCCTTGAGTCATAATACCAAGGAAAATTTAACAATGTCAGAATTTTTAGTTTCAACTCTATCATATTGCAACCCTGCAATCGCGAAATTCAACCCTACTATTAGGATAAGAGAATTTAATTTTTCAACTCTATAATATTTTTTATTTTTTTAAGTTGAAATAATAATAAAAATGCTAATTTAATTACATGCTTATTTTTAATCTACAATGTATTTGAAAGATTGGAATATGTAAGTATGGTAATACGATGCAAAAAAAATTTCCAAAATGATAATTTCTTCGTTAATATTTTCTTTAACATCATTATATAAAAACCATCAAAAAATTATTAAAAAACATCTATTTACTAATTTTTATATATAGAAAATTTAAACTATTTTAAAAAAGTAAATCCATCCCCAAAACAAACATCCTAAATAATTCAGTACCATCCATAGTTGTATTTTATTGTAGCGAAATATTGAACAAGTAAATAGAAAACAAGCTGTCTAGTGGAAGATCATCGAGCTATCTATCCGTTACGAAAAAAAGTCAAATCTTTTTGTTAGTAAATTGACATTTTGGTTTTGGCACTGCTGGAACACGACCAACAATAAGCCTCCTATTTTTTTTTATTTATTTATTATAATAGCTCTGCCGATCGATAAAAAAAAAAAAATGTAACAAAACAATATTTAGATCCCAATAAACTATTTGATAATAGCACTAAACAAGTCTAAACAGTCAATCTTTTTCTTAGAAAAGTTTTGAGTATACTTTTTATTTAATCATAATTTAAATTAAATTATCGGTGAGTTATCTTGATATTATCCAGTTAATTTGACAGATCTAATCACAACTTGAATGGTTTGTAAGAACAAGGTTTGACTAAAAACAAATATAAGATGATATTTATTTAAATATTAAGATTATGATATATTATATCAATTAGAGTCAACTCTGGTTCACTTGTCAAATCATTACCTATTTTTTTATTTAATTATATAATAAAAACAATTGATGCATGAAAAATCAAGTATCAACACATTACTGAGATATTGTTTGAGACCACAATAACCTTATAAAAAAAATGTTATTCATGCTTTATTAGAAAAGAAGAAGATATATATGAATTGATAAAACAAAAAAAATCTAACTACTTTGTGGTGCTTTAGAAAAAAAAAGATATATTTAGGTCTTGTGTCATGACTCAAATAGAAAACAAGTTGTTTAGGTGATAACTATAAAACATATAATCTCATAGAAAACAAATTGAAATAAACCTTAAAGTTTAACTCTTAATCAACTTAATATTTAAGAAAGAAATTGAGAAAGAAATCAAATTAATGAAATGAAAAATTACTCGAGTCAAGTAATTTAACCTATCAAACCTGTGGTTTGAGTCATGAGACTATGATAATATCATAAAAAATAAATTAAAAATTATGAAGTTTGATCCCTGAAAAAAATTGATGTTGAAGAATTGATTTGAAGTTGAAAAATCAAATAAAAAATAACTCGAGTCAATCCGAGTTAACTCGCCAAAGTTATGACTCAAATCATAAGATGAAGATAATCTCATAGAAAGCAAACCAAACCAAATCACAAAACTTAATGCCTAAACAACCCAATATTAAATTATACAATTTATATATAAAAAAGTAAATTAGGAAAATATAAGCACCCCTCTTCCTCTCATTCTCTCCTCGACACCCACACAACACCCCTCTTCCTCTCATTTCTACTTTTCCCAGGATTGGGTTCTAAAACCCCAACAAATCCTTAGAAACAAAAATGATTGTTGCTCTTCGGTTTCAATTGAGAGAACTTCCAGCGTCGGGGTGAAATATCAAAAAATTGAATCGTGATTCCAACAGTAATATATGTATTATGCCTTCTTTTTTGTCTGCAGCCATATATAGCAACTCAACCAAGAATAACTATTTTTAACTATGTGTTTAGCTGCTCTATTGGAGTATGAATAGTGACAAAGAAATGCTAAAAAATACACGATTTTGGCTTTGCCTCTGCATATGACTTCTCGGTTGGAGTTGCTCTTATCTTGCATACATGTTAGGTTGTAAACTTGATTTAAAGTTTTTAGTTCAAACATCTTGACTAAATTCTTAATCTCCATCTCTAGTCCTTTTAAGAAAAAACATTAAAATTTTTAGCCCTGTTCGAAAGTATATCAAAATCTCCAATGTAACCCTCCAATTCTCCCATTTATATGAGGTCCTTACACTTTTCCAAGTAACCGATGGGGCAAAATGAAGTTATTTGCCCATTTCGAACCGAACCACTCAAATCGTGGCAAATTAAAAACATACATCATGTTTCAATTATATATATATATATATATATATATATATATATATATATATATATCAAGGAGTTCAATATCAGTAATCGATCTTTCACCAATCCCCATCAGAGACATACACTCAGAGGATAATGAAACAAGAGACAGGGAAAAAAACACACAGAGGCTGACATGCTGACATGGTTACCTAGTTATCATCGAAACTTTTAATTGGGGCAGCGAATTGGCCTGTTGGCACACTATTTGTTTTTTAATTTGGGTAAATTAATCTGAGACGGCAAATTATGCTTAGATAATTACAAGAGGATCGTGACAGATTTCAGAACTGGAATTTTATTCACTTGCTACACTGGAATCAAATGAAGGCAAAGAAAAATATTAACCTAAAACTTAGAAATAATAATAATAATAATAAAAAGATTGTTTCTCTCCTCTTCTTTGTATCATGTGGTGCAATCAAACGCGCACCTTTCAATTTTATAACACATTGATAGACGACGTGTCGTTAGCATATCTGAACCTGTGGTCCAACACCACCACGCTGATGCCTGAACACCGACGAGCACTCCGGCAACTCTCCAAGATCGGCAAACAACGACTCATCCTCATCTCTCATCGGGAAAAACATTGATGCCATGTGATCAGCATCTTCCTCCGCCTCTGCATAAAAGGGTGTCTCAAGTATAGTCGAAGAGGTTGTCTCCATTTCACCAAACCAAGAAAACTCATCGGAAGTTGTGGTGGTGGTTATAAGCTGTCCGTCATTTCCAAGATCCGTGAACTTTTCTTCATGCTCAGGCTCTGGGTTATCAGGTTGGGTCGTCGAGAATTCAGGGTTTGGTGGTGGTGGTGTTGTGTTTTGGAGAGGAGGAGTTATGGTGGATCTTGTGGTGGTTCTGGGATCTAGGAGGTGGCCAGGGGTGGTTGTGTTCACAGGAGTAGGTGACAACTAGCATTGTTGGGTCCAGTTTACTCCTCTCTACTTGTTTTCTAGCTGGACAGCCCTTTGAACTACTACACCTATAGTAGCCTCTGGAAACAACAAAACATAAAAACAAGAAGTACCTAATCAATGTCTTGAAATTCTCGATCAAATTTTTTTATCTGTCTTGTTCATGATAAAAAAATAAAAAAGAAGCTTACTTGTTATTATAATCATCTTTAATTTGTTATATATACACGCATTTGATATATAATTAAACACCTTAAGAAAAAAACACACTCAAAATCAAAAAGCAGTCTGGACATGTCTTGATTTACAAGACCATGATTGTAAGATCTGTGGAGATGGAAAAGCTTGTAACTTCTTAGCTATAGCATCGAAGAAACTTCCGCCAGAGAACGGATTTGTATAGATCTTAATTTTTATGTTTGAAAGATATTGATCAAGTTTATTTGCATAATTCTGCAACTAATCACATATATATACAGTAATGAATTGTTCTGGAAACAAAATTTCCGTACCATATATAATTTCTGTATGAAGAATTCATTCTTCCTTCTTGAACAGAAAGAATTAGTCCAAAAACAACGCATTTAAACAAGATACACATTGTGTGATCGGATTTGGAAGAAGAGGAAAGGGTTACCTGGGGTAAGGTGAGCCTTTGATTGGCTTTTGGCCATACTTTCTCCAAGCCCAAGAATCAGACGGTGGTGAAGAATTTTCGCCCTTCAGCCTCGAGCCCTTCTAAGTCCTTGATTGGTATTGAGACAACTCTTCTTTGCATGGCCTTCTTACTGATACAAGCACCATTGATTAGGTCAAATATTTCGTTTTCGGCACGAATATCTATCGTGCATGCTTATAAAACAGCCATGGACAAGCCATTTCCCCCTCTCTTTCTCTCTCCAACTAAGCACACAGACACCATGATCTCTAACTCTGCGAAATTCTTCTGAATAATTCTAATAAATGGGATATGATGTAAAGATGAAGTACCTTCGTTTGGGAGAGGAAGTAGACGGCATCTTCATATCGTTAGAAGGAGGTGATTCTGGACCGCTCTCTTGAGCACTATTGTCATTTTCTTCTTGCTCGGTGATTAGAGGGTTGGCGTTGAACCTACTGTTCATTATGGCACTTAATTTTCCGCCGCCGCAAGAGAGCTGATTTGTGTACTTTACTGGACTCCCTTAACCACCGAGGATACTCAGACGCCGGCAAAGATGATGATTATAGAAGAGAGAGCAGGAATGAGAGAGAGAGAGGATAACTAAGAAGGTGTTTAGATGGTGATGTGAAGAGAAAAAAAAGAAATGGGGGAGGAAGTGGAGCAAGAGAGGGGGGTGGCCCTTTAAAAAATTGGCCGCCATGTTGACAGATGAGCTTTTAATATTTAAATTATTGAGGCTGTGCGAGTTTAATGTGAATATAATCCAAAACTTATTTTTCTATTGCAATTTGATAACGACGTCCCTTTCTTTCTTTCTTAAACTTTGATTATTCCAAACCCATGTCTTGATTGGAGCTCCACTAATCAACACACTTCATTTTTTGCCCTTGTATTGTACCATTTCTCCTCCTCTCTTTTTTTTCAAGGTCTTTTAATTTCTTTTCCACCAACTATCTACGTGTGTGCATATACACATATATATATATATAAAAGTTCAGACGAGACGTGATAATAATGAACTTGTAATCTGCGCAACCGAGTTCGAGTCAAGATATATATCTCTTATAAAAATTTAAGACAACTAGATTTTTACTCGCTCATTTAAGCCTATAAACTCAGAATATGTAGTTTCCTTGCATCCAATATATATATAGGAGTACATGCTTTGTTTTTTTTATATAAAAAAAGAAAAAGTTTGAGACAAAAAAATTTAATATATCAAATGTATGATTAATTTGGATGGAGACAGAAAGATAGTTTTTCAAATTTTGGGACGTGGTGCAATTATTGAATTAAGGCCTATTAAAGAATTGATCATTTAGTACTCCCAAGCTCAAGCTCTCAATGTACACAACCATAGAAAATAAAATATGCTCTCTCCACTCTACAATCAAGGGAAAGTCTTATATTTTAGAGCGTGCACGATCTTTTCTTGCTTCATTGAAGGAAAAAGAGAGATTCGGTGAGGTTATCCATTCCTTATTTTAAGTTAGATCGATCGATCGATCGATGTAGTTTCTATTGTCCATGATCTCATTCAATTTGAGCTAGAAATTTGATATTTACCTTCTTCATTCAATGTAACTAGACACTAGCTATTCAAAACCAATTCTTTAATCTCTAATTACTCCATCTAATCTTCATTCTAGGGTTGATTGAACTTATCTTGATACCCTTGTTAATAATATTGATTAATAATATTGGTTAGGTTTTCTCAGGAAAATTTCCATGAATAACTCGGTCCTTCTTATAAATGACTCAGTTTACTTTTTGTCTTGTTTAAGATCTAAATCCCTTACAATATGCTTTTTAATCTATAAAGTTTAGGATTTTTTTTTAAAAATTAGTATATTCTAAAAAGGTTGTGTCACTCGCAATGACGTAACCTTTTTTCTATGAAAGTTGTGTATATTTTGATGGGGCAACAAACTTTATGTTAAAAAAAATTTGTGACATTGGGAGTGGTGCAATCTCTTAATATATATATTTTTTATCTGTATATGGACAATTCATTTTTATATTTTGTGTGCTTTTATCCAAATATTCAATCATTTATATATTATTTCTCAATTTTAAAAGTGTTTTTGAAAAAAAAATAATATTTATTATTTAAATTAAATATTTTTAGTGTTTTTAGATCATTTTCACATGCTGATTTTAAAAAATAATAATAAAATATTATTTTGATGTATTTTTAAATAAAAAACACTTTAAAAAACAACCTTAACAATACTCCCAAATAGTTAATTACTCTGCTTGCTCTTCTTCATATCACCACACGATATAAAATTTTAACTTGAAAAGAGATTCTAACTGGAACTTGATAAAATTTATATATATATATAAATGATATATAAATGTATATATAAATGATATATAAATGTAAAATCTTATTTGATTTTCTACTCCCAATCAAAAATAATTTATTAATTGTCCACAACCCATTCAAGTTTTTTTTTAACATCTGTGGGCCTCCAAAATAATATTTTTGTTTTGTTTTATATAAAGTTCTAGGTAGAATCTCTTGCTAGATTAAATTTGTATTACGTGCGGTGGTATGCAAGGGAGTGAATCATTGCAAATTAGAATAAACACATGTGAATGGTCAACCTGCACATAATATTTTTGAAAAAAACAATTGTTTGAAAAGACTTGTTGCACAATTTATATCCAATTTTTCTTTTCTTTTTTTATATCTTCAATTTCTCACCTATAGTTCAAAAATCATGAAAGAAATAATTGTGTTTCACAGCATTTGCTTGGAAGCTATGCAATATGGTTTGATCTGTTCCACGAGAAAGACATTTCTTTGATAATAATAATAATAATAATAATTTATCTGGAATCCTTGCCATTGTTGACCAGTTGCTAGCTCTACCAGTCTCTCTCGGCATGGAAAGAGCCCATTGGCTGGTTGTCACGTCAACAAATATGAAAATTCAACGCTCTAGATAGAGTAAATAATAGATGCGTTATGCAACTTGACTGCCTCGTTCTTTCTTTACAATGCTGTTTTTCAATATTATATCCCGACGGATTGCTTGCGACTGACTTCGTGTCGTTCCCATCTCTGACTTCCATTAACGACGGCGACTTTCATGCTTCTCTTTCAATTCTTATTTTATTTGCTTTTTCTCCTCCCAATTACCCCCTTCAACAGACGGAAACTTCCTCATAAGTTCATCGCTATTAATTTTATCTCCCCGACCTCCCTCCTCGCTAACGTCCAACACTTTTTTTTTATATTCAAGGAACCCAGTCACCGGAAAAGGTATTTTATGAGCACAGGTGGAGTAAAATCTTGGTTGTTCTAGGTTCTTACAAGAGATGACACGTTCTGATTCGAACTCGAGACTTGTTGTTCAGATCTCAAGCCTTTTATCATCACGCCATGTCTCCTGAGGACATCCAACAAGTTTTATAGCAACAAGATATCAACAATAAACATCTAAGTAGATGATCTAGTGATAAAAATATAAAGATTAAAAGGTTTGCTCTCATGTGATTTCAGGTTCTAGCTTTGTTAATTGCTAATTTGATTGTCATCATAAGTTTATATGGTCGTTAACTTCAGCCTTGTGGGATTAATCGAGGTACATGCAAGCTGATCGGATACCCATGTTAATCAACAAAAAGAGACATGAAAGTACATTTGTTTATTTGACAGTTAAATGTCTTCCACCACTCGTGTGTTTGAGTGAATATGAAACTGGACAGTGTTGATCAAAGGTAGTTATTGAATCATATGATCCCAATATCCAATAGAATGTAATAATGCAGACAGTTCCTGATTCGTGCAATGTGAACTATAAACAGGCTGCACGTATGTAAATGAGGGTCATGTGCGCCCTTCTTCTAAATGTGTTTGAGATTGTTTTTTTGAAAGTATTTTTTGTTTAAAAATATATTAAAATAATATTTTTTTAATTTTTTAAAAATTATTTTTAAGATCACTAAATAAAAATGATCTAAAAAAATTATTAATTTAAAATAAACAAAAAAAATAAAAAATTTTCAAAATTATAAAATACAGCGATAGACATACACTGAACCTGGATTGGACTGAGGGCCTAATAAAGAATTTATCTTAGCTAGTCTAGGTGCTGTCAGAGTTCGATGAAACCCCGTTAAACACGTTGTGGGGTTAGACTAGTGGTGCAAAGAGATAAACAAATAAAATAAAATAAAGCAAACCAATATGATTGTGGGGCTTCAACTTGATAACTATTAACTCTTGAAATTATCCACTTACTATTTTAATAATTTCTCATTTGTGTAGCAAAATATATTTATATTTTAATACTGATGATCCAACGGTTTGACCAATGAAAATAATCAAATACCACCCATCTTTTTTGTTTTTCTTTTCCTTAATTTCATTTATTCCACGAGAATCAGCCACCCCAAAACCACCCACAACACATAACTAAAACGACCTTCCATCTCTCTAGCCCGCACCACCGCCACCACTAGCCCTCCTAAAACCCACCTGAACGATTAGCTCTAGCCTTTTAACCACCACCAAAATTAGTCACAACGGCCGTCTGAACCCTTAATGCTACCACCGAACGTGCCGCCATCAACAGCCTATAACAACAACAATAATAATAATAAAAGCCACTAAAACCCCTAAAATTTCATCAATAAAACCTTCCCATGATAAACCATAATTTGACCTCACAACTTGGCAAACACCACCAACAAAACCAGCCATGCTCCAATCCAACCTAAAACACCAGTCAATCACGCCATCTCCATTCCAAAAACTCCAATCAACAATCTAAGAAACAACCCTCCCAAAAACATCTATTAGTTACCACTATTCAAGCTAGTACAAGCTCGTAATATATATATTAAATTAGGTCATAAGATCAGAATAATTTTATCAAACTAAAACAAAGAAAACCGTGAATTTTATTTTATTAAAACGTTAAGTAATGAGATAAAAAGAAGAAGGAGAATAAGTAAAAAAACCATGTTAGCATATAAAACTAGTGATCTAAATCATTTGATCAAAAGCATCAAACCTAAAAGAGACCTGAAACCGTGATTTTAATAAATGAAATTTAAAATAATAAAATTAAAAAAAAATCAATAAAAGAAAAATTTGAAAGAAGAAATAATAATTAAAACAATAAGAGTCATGTATGAATGATTAAATTGATATGGAACGTGTTTAAACACCAGATGACCCCTTATATGTTAACCCATACAATGCACACTCTAATAATGTTTTTTTTATAATATTTTTATATATTAAATAAAAAGCTGCCTTTAAACCAACTTGATAATTACAAAAAAAATCTTAAATTAAAATACAAAAATATCTTTGAATTTAAGCTATAAAAAATCCACTTCCAAGGAAATGTGAGAATTAGACAATTAATCAAGCAAGGAATTACAGGAAAATTACGTGAAATAAAGAGAGAGAGAGAGAGACAATTGGGAAAACTTTGTCATTTTATTAGAAAAGTAGAAATTTTTTTCTTTATAAACTGAGAATTTAATTAGTTAAAGTTACTCAGGATGAGGTATCACTCTATTTATTAAAAAATAGGAAAGTTTTAATGTGTGCATGTACTCAGATGACCATGTTTGATAAAGCCAAAAATTTCACAGGTTTCATGATTAGAACATTGACCCATGTATAATAAATTCACCCAGGTTTCCTTAGTTTTTTCTTCTTTTTTTTAAGCTCATACTTCTTTTTAGTTTTATCTTTTAATATTTATTTAAATCTAGCTTTTTTTAAAGTAATACTTTTTATTAAATTAAATCAATCAATTAAATATATATATAATATGACTACTTCGAGATATTTTTCTTGGTTTGAGTTCTAATATCATGTGCGGTCTTTTGTAGTTTGTTGTGAAGCCTTGTATAATAGTGTTAGAATTGTTTTAGTGAACTTTGTTCTTGGTGGGGCGATGTCCACAACATAATAATGACGAGTTTCTAACATGCTTTTCTTCCTTCTCCTTTAAAGTATGATATTGAAAATTTATTTTCTATAATTAATTATTATCCTTTTATTGTTCATTTTATTTATTGGTGATGCTATTTTGTTCTTATTATTAAATTAACCAGGTTTATTGAATTTTATCAAGTAAATTATTAAAAAATAATATAAATCAGATTCTGGGGTCTCATCTAATAACTTAAGTTCTTAGGTGAGATGGTTCCTTAACATAAATAACCCATTTCTCATTTCTTTTTTAAATTATAGCATCATCTAAACATGTTTTTTTAAACATCTAAATAACTTTTTTATGTAAAGAAAATTTTGATCAACACCAATCACCAATCTAGTTTATCATGTAAAGAGTAACCTCTTCATTCCTTGACTCCGCTGTTCTGTGGCTTTTATAATTTTACAATTTCACATACATATGAAAAATTCACATACAAGGCATTGTTTGAACATCTATTATATCATACGCTAGAGTAAGAAAATATAAAGAAACATAAGATAAAATAATAATGAAGAAAATCTCATCCTAGCTTACCTCATTGATTTTTTTATTTGATATTAAAAGATGTTTTAAAAATATTTTAAGTATTAATAGAGATTAAACTCCCTTTTCAAATAATTTTATAAGCGTAATTGAAAGAATTTTAATAAATTTTTTTTACTATGGTTGTCTAGGTTCAAACTATTCACGCTAAAAAATAAAACATATTTTATAACTATCACATTAATTCTCTATTATCAAATAAGTTTTAGTTGTGTTTTTTATAATAGAAATTCATGGTATTTATAGGCAATCATTATTATATAACAATCAGTTTAAAATTATTATGGGATTAATGGGATGTTACAAAAACTAATAAAATATAGCTATTGGGAAATTAAATAGTTGTAGCTGTTATAATTGTTAAGAGTTTTAAAAGCAAAATAAGAGTTGTTAATTTTATGACTGTTAGATTTTAATTTTCAATTTTTTAAGATATTGTAATTTTAGTTTAAGAGTTATCAAAAAAAGTTAATATTGAAGATAAAAATTTCAAAAAATATAGGCATTGACTCATACGAGGGGGGAAATCAGAAGTTCCACTCTTGTTCGGCTCAATTTTATATGTATTAACCCTCTATCTTTTCTTTGCTGGTTACTATTTCATATCAATATTTATTATATAAACATTCAATGATTTTTTTTTCCCAGTATGGAATAAATAACTCTCTATATATATTTTTTGTACACAAAAATATAAATTTGTGATTTTCAATATGGGATAATACTTTTTAAAATAATTTTTACAACAATACTCATATCTAGCAACGAAGATCACTCTATTTCTAGTGCTTCTTCTCTTTGCCTTCATAGCAACTTCATTTCCTGAGGCCGTTCATGCCAAAGATCATGTAGAAATGATGGAGGTCTTTAGTAACAAGGTTCAACTTGGTTAATAAAATAAACCAAAACATCTCTGCTGGGATTTAAATGAGAAATTAACCCAAGATTTAGAACAATATAAAATTTATTCTGAAGTAAAAACTTAACTGCCCTTTTCTCTCTAATATTCTTCACTTTTCCAAAAAACAAAATGAATTATAGCGTTTTCTCAGCTTGATTTTAATGCTATTCTCTATATAGAAACTTTCTATGATGGAGGTTTGAGGTTACTTTTATTCACTTTTCGTTATCATCTTTTTATCATTTTATAAAACTAGCCAAAACAAAAAATTTTAATTTATTTATATTTTCAAATTAAACACCCTTAATTAACATTTATTTTCTTAAAAGAATACCAGTATATGTGGTAATTTTTTATAAGAAAAGTCAAAAAATCTTCAAGAGACGTGGTGTGATGGCAGAGAAATTGCAATCTACACAGCAGGTTTTGACTTCAAGTCAAAACATATACTTCATTGTAAGAGTCTGAGACAACCAAAGTTTTACTCAATCATATGAGCTCGCAAAATAAAGCTTTCCGAGAAAGAGATTTATTCCTATGCAGAAAAAAAATCAATCTTGGCGAGTAGAATTTGCTTCGACAATTCCAATGACTTGAGAGGTATTTGACATTGCGTTTCAAAAGCGTTTTTGAAATAAATTGAAAATTTTATTTTATTTTTTACTTTAAATTTTTTTTTGGTGTCTTTCGATTATTTTCATGTGCAGATGTCAAAAAAGATTTTTAAAATATAAAAAAACATAGTTTTGATACATTTCTGAATGAAAAATACTTTAAGAAACAATCACAACCACATTCTTAAACAAGTACTAGTTCCTCCCATTGACGCTAGTTAACTTTATATTATATGCTTATAAATATTTTTTGTTCCAGATATTTTATAGTTTTGGGATTTGTGTTCGGTCAAATCCAGAATATCAGATTTCTATAATAATTATATGTATACGTGTTTGTGTCTATTTGATATTGTTTTTCAAAAATATTTTTGAAAAATATTGAAATTATTTATTGTTATTTTTAATTAATATTTTTGATACTTTTAGATCATTTTAATATATTGTTGTTAAAAATAATTTAACAAAAATCAAAAAAATTATTTTGATGTATTTCATAGACAAAGAATATTTTAAAAATAACCTCGATAACATTTACAAACAGAAATTACATATCAATCAATCCCACACGTCGATGATTCATCGGGTTTTTTGATCCATAAATGAATTTAAAATTTTCAAAATTACCAAAGGCCAAATTGCCTTTTCATGGATGCTTTTTGCAGCTTGTCTCTGAACTTGAATGTAAAATAAGGGAACCTCTATTTGATCATCAGAAAATGCCCACATCATGCTTAATAGACTAATTTCATATAATTAATTAAAGTATTAGACTCCATTGACTGCGATTGTAAGACAATCTTATGTTTAATAATAGACCAGGACAATGATACCAAGTTACTTATTACTGTAACACCATAAGAAAAAGAAAAAAAGAAAAAAGAAAAAGCATTTCCCTGTATATTATTATGTCTTCTCTCATAATTTACTATGGATCATTTTTTTTTTAAACTTTTAAATTTTATTTTTCTCAATTTCATCTATTTATTTTGTATGTTAAGATTTGTTGAGAAAACATTTCACTCTTGCGGCCAGCTATATTTGAGTTCCAAATGAATTTAAAAATTCTTAATCTTTTTTATATTATTTTTTATCCCTCGGTCATACAGACGACACACTAAAACCAATTGTATAGCTATAAACAATTCAAGATTTAATCGATATAATTAAAAATTAATAAAAATCAACAATTAAGATATCTAATAGTTAGTAAACCACCAATCAAGCGTGCTCCCTCTACAATAGATCCTGCCCTCGATGTGCCTCCTATTCACTCAAAACATCTTTATAAACATCTCATTAATTCAACTCTTGAACATTTAAAGAATATATCATTGACATTCATTGAATTTGGACAAAAGCTTGGTAGAACATAAGGTTGTTTTTGCAGGGAAAACAATTTTGGATACTGTTTTTCTAAGAGTTTTTGCAAGTTCTTATGGTATCATTTGAACTAGAAATTTATGTTTAGAGTGAAGAACAACTATAAGGTATGAGAAGATTTTGCAAGTTCTTATGGTATCTACACAATTTTTTATTTTTTTTTTAAATACAATTTCTATATTTAAAAAAAAAAAATTGAACTTGGCCCGTCACAAATTAAATGAGCCGACCCAGCCAAGTTGGGCCAAAAAGCCCGACCAAGCTGAACTTGGGTTGGGGCGAGAGCAGGTCCATACCAGCCAAAGAGTGAAAAAAGAACACAAAACAATGTGCAGTGTTCTTCGTGAATTATTCACGAAGTTACTGTTCACGTGAACAGTAACATGGCCGACTGTGATGAGAGGGTCAACAGCCAATACTGACGGGTAGAGGAGATCGAGGTGGTTCTTCTTGTGGTGATGACATCGAAGATGGTGGCCTGTGGTGGCGGGGAGAAGCTTTAGAAGATCGTGTGTTACTGTTGCTGCTAATTATGCCGAAGCTGTGGGGAGACGACTGCGCCTAAGAAGGAGCTTCTGGTGCTCTCCGGTGAAGATGAGAGGTGGACGGTGACGAAGGAGGAGCTTTTGGTGCTCTCTGATGACAGCTGCTGCTGGAGGAGAGAGAGGGTTGCATCTATGGTTTCTAATGAGATAAACCTGTGACAGAAATGGTGAACGTGTTGTCGGTGGTTCTGTCGGAGCCAAGGGTGGCAGGGTGGTCGCTATTGCTATAATTGTTTTACGCACAACTATCGTCCTCTTCCTCTATTATGTGCCAATTTTTTTCGAGCTTGTTTTTGTTAATGAAACGCAGGCAACACACACAAAAAAACACAGTCAAAAGCATCAAATTTTTACTTCTCGTAAACGGCGATTCAAATGTATTTTTTGTGAGTCCCACCGCAATTAAAATTGTGGTTTTCTGATTACCAAACGGGTATAATCATTGTTTTTCTTAAAACGCAGTTTGCCCTGTGTTGTCAAACGACCACTTAATTTTTTTAAAAAACATTTCCAACCATTCCTTGTGATTTGACATATGTACATATCCAGGTTTTATACAACATTGTCAAGAATTAAAGAACAATTTAGACGAGAAAAGGGACCACTTTAAATGAAATTGTAGAATAATTCGACATAGATACCAATTAAATAAAAAAGAGAATGAAGCAATCATATTAAATAATTATCGGTAATATAGAAATCGAATATAATTCCACTGCTAACTCTTCCTTAATCCTCTGTAAATGTAACATAATAACATCTTAATCATCGTGCTCTCCAATCAGACTTTTGGAAGTTTTCCTTTCGTTCAGTTTGTTGTCTCTAAGTTTCTGAGCCTAAATTAGAAACATTATAGGCTAATGGAGGGAGACGGCTTCTAAATGAGACTCATAGAGTGAAGACCAGAAAATGTTTCCCATTCTTGTCCAATGTTTCTGGATTTAGGGCAAAGATTTAGCCATTTTAAGCAAAACCCTTTTATCCTTTTTTCTTTTAGATTTATTTTCAGGTTCATATCTAAAATATTTTGAAAACGATAACATGTGTGCTAATTAAACTATTAGGCTTCTTCATTTGCAAAAAGAAGAAGTGACGAGAAATACAGATAGCTCTGCAAGACAAAATTAACTTCGACATGAGATTACATGGAATCATTAAATAACAACAGGGAAATCATTAGGCTAGAACAATTAATGGCTTCCATGGATAAGTACAAGAAATAGCTTGAGCAATAACAACAGGGAAATCATTAGTATTTGTGCCCTCATCATTCACCTATTGCCTTTCAATGGCCTTAGTAATAGCTTGAGCAATACTTTTCACATGAAGAGCACGTTCTTCTTCAGCTACAACAATGGCTTCCATGGATAAGTACAAGTTGCATGAGACCCTAGCGTGCGATACAGTAAGGCCCATTTCTTCAAACACCTCCAAGATTGAAACTAGTTTATCTCCTCCCTTCTCGCATATCACCCTTACTAGAAATCCTTTCTCACCCTTCTCCACCTCCACTCCCTTCTGAAAATAAATGGAAAGCGTGTCATCAAAAGTAGAATGTTTCATTTTTTCCGATAAGAAAACGAAATAAACACAGGGAGGGAGGGAGGGAGAGAGAGCTGACCTTAGGCAACTGGAGTTCTCTTTTTATTGCAATTAAGTTTGAGAGTTCCCTTTTGACTGCCTCCAGCTTGAGCTTGAGCTTGTAAATGCACAGAAGATCATCCATGGTGACATTCTTCCTTTTCACCTTCATAAGAAACAATGAATTAATTGGTGCTCTTAGAAAGTTGTTTCTAACGCTAAAGAAAAACAAGTGACAACGCAGAATGCAGAAGAGAGAACTGAGTTTGCTTATTACAGATTTGGAGCAGGCGAGGGTTCGTAGATGGTGACGCTTATCGTGCATTGCCGCTCTCCTCTCCAACCTCACCACCATCTCTGTGTGTGTTTGTGTGTTTGCAGTAGCACCCGGCAGCTTGACTTTTATAGCAGGAATGGAGAAGTTTGAGGAGGGGATGTGGTTAGGATCTCGGATTGTCAAGCTAGCTATGCCATATATTTATGCGCGCTAGCTCTTCTCTCACATGAAGTTGGGATAAGTGAATAGGTTAACGAAATAAAACGTCATTTCTAAATATTGCCATCCCATTTCTTTGTTTAGATCAATTAAAATTAAAAAGAAAAGTATTAATGTTTTAATGATTATCAGACGAAGGTGGTTAATTTCATAAACTTGGGCAGATTAAGTAAAGTACAAAATCATATACTGAAATAATTTCTTGTAGAACCCCAAAACTATATGCATTTTGAAAATGCATAGCTGATCAATCAATCTTACAATGTTATGAAACATCTTATCTAAAAATTAAATTTATTAAATAAAATTTTAGAATATAATTTATATTATTTTCTAACACGCAATATCTCTCTTTAAATATGCCTTGATGATTGTTCATAATCTTAAAAACGTGAGCCAAAATTTGATGTCATTTTTTTTTCCTTCTTGCCTCCGATTCTAATTAATTTTTTGAAACCGCATGCTCAAGATTACTAAAATAAATTAAGGGAGAATATATAGGATTGGGATTGACAAAGAACTTCAAGACACCGATTTCGGGACAAAATATCTGTATTGGGAATATAGTAGTGGACAGTTGTGGGCTCCAATTAAGAAATAAATTGGGGGGAAAGCTCTTAAATAAACAAAATTATCAAGAATGGTGAAAAGTATCAAAAATCATCTCGATTAAAAATTTAAGCTGTTTAGTGAGGTTCTGAAATATGATTTATATTATTCTCTAATATATTCTTTCAAGTGAAAGCTTTTTAGGTTTAAAAACCTATCTTATGCTTGATTTTTATAAAATAGAATGAAGGTGGTGAGATTCAAACTCGTGATCTTTGGTCAACAAGACTCTGATACCATATCAAATAACCATCTCATTTAAAAATTTAAGTTGTTAGGTGAATTTCTAAAATATAATTTATATTATTTTCCGATAAAAAACGCATATCAATAGCGGAATTCGAATGAATTATTTTTATAATATTAATAATTTGCGTACATAATATTAATAATTATAGAAAGAATTGGAATTGTGGTGAGTTGGTGGTCAGATCCAGTCAATGAACACACAGAATCAGAACGCATACATGCAGGCAGCAGTGTTCACGGGCCTCTGGTAAGGCTTCACTTTGCATCCCATCCCATCCCATCTTGCTAGTGGCCGTAGCTAGCTCACATGCTCTGACACTGTGTGCCTGCTGCTGTTTTATTCTTTTTTTCTCCCTCTCGTACTTCTGGGGTCACCACCTTCATTTTCATTTGCATTTACATGCCATCCTTTCAAACACAGCCCTTCCACGTAAAACAAATCCAGCTGCATGCCTCGACAACTTTTCTTTTCTAGAACAAAGTTTTCAATACCATTTCAATCGGTGATTCATTTTTTCAATTCAAATACAATGTTTTGATTTTAAAGTATTTTGATGTGTATATATAATTAAATAAATTAATTCAAAAAAAATTAGTTCAAATTCGAAAATTAAAATTATTTAAAATTGTGCAATTTAATATAAATAAACATATAATAAAATAATTTTTCTGAATAAAATTATGAACATGTATAATATTACGAGAATGTCATCATCAATCTCGCAAGGTCATTATATTCTTCGATTGCTCTGAAATTTTAACATAATATATGTAAATATATCAAGAGACTCCTCGTAAAATTTCATCTCAATCTAAAGGTTGGATTAAGAGATATGATTGATATTGTAAAATTATTTATTAGTTAGAAAAATACTATTTGACCAAAACAGAATGGGCAAAACAAAACCGGAACGTTTCGGCCGGTAATTGGCTTAAAAATCCGGAACGGGACGGAATTTAAACCGAGATAAGAAAACATTGTTTGTCTCGTTTTTTTAACTGGTACGAAAAGTTTCGGCCAAAACAGAACGAAATAGACAATTATGTTCTAGAATAGTTGGTTTTAGTATTTTCAATATGTTTTTATGTATTTTATATTTAAAATTATTGCTTTATATAATTTGTTCGGATAAGTTGATATAAAAAACAATTATTACTGTTCTTAATTATTTTATCAATTACTACAATATCAAACGAATTCTTAGTCTTGTATATGCTAAGTTAATGTTTTTTAAGTTAACTTTTTTATTCAAATCATTTTTTTATTTTTGTTTTAAGATCGTTTTCGAATGCTAATATCAAAAATAAACTTTAAAACTAGAAATATATTTAAAATAAAAAAATATATTTAAAAATAAATGGTATCGTAATATCAAACATGCTTCTAATCTAGTAGGTTAATGTTGAGGTGAAATTGTTTTATCAAGATTTTAATATTATGCTGTATTAGCTGGCAGATTGAGATTGTTACAAGACTAGGATTTTGACCGTATTAGATAGATAACCCAGCACATTATCCAAAGTAACTTGAAAGCTTCTGAAAGAATGAGTTAGGTGCGGTGAGTCAGCCTCTTCTATGTATAACCTAGCTAGCTCGTGATCTTCTTTTTCCTTTCTTTTTCTTGAAGTGACGTGATGCTTTTATTCTTAGAATGATTTTGAAACAAAAGATGTAAAATATTTATAATTTCCTGAGCAAACCCACCAGCATAACTGCTGGATAAAAAGGTGGATTGTATAATAATGTTAGGGTTCATTCTCTCTGGTTAGAACAAGCCAAACAGAAGGTGTGCCCTACTGTGTGGTGCCATTTAAAAAATCCACATTCTTCACATACTAGCTCGCATTAAACTATTCATATGCTGCAGAAAGGATTCTGGATGCCAGAAGTTCTAACTTTCCTGAAATCACTCTTACTGGTTTTGTTTCATATGCATGCTAGTGCTGCACTCCTGTTCTGAGGCTCGTAGCTAGGGTCCCTTTGTTGTCGCTTCGAATCCTGAAATTTCAATGTTAGAAGTCCATCCGGTTTTCTTTGTCCAGTTATGCTTGACATCTCCCTCTCAATTCGGGAACTGAAGCAATACATTCTGTCAAATTCCTGTCTACTGCTAGCTGAAGCTGTTCCCTTTTCATATTCTCGTTTTTGGAGTCAGGATTCACATGAGCACATAGAGCCAAGGAAAGGATTGCATGCGACAATCTAAGATTATTCACCAGAACCCCGTGTCTTAATAATTAATTAGTTCTCTGTGTGTAAGTTCACTGTGGTTCTCATGTTTTACGTAGAATTTCAGTGCCATCCCTATGATCTAGAGATTTATAACTATCCCTCCAATCAACACACAGTCCAACTTAAGGTTATTCTGTATAATCACCGATAGATTATTCAACGAAAATATCCGTAGGAGGGGTAGCCATTTCCTACTCTAATGCCTAACTGAAGTGAATAAGTAGTGTAGCAGAGGGAAAAACTCATAATCTGTATTATTGATGAAGTATGTTTTATATAAACCACTAGGGCTAGCTCTAGTATAGCTGTAGTGAGTTTACTGTCTTTGCAAGGAAATTAAGAATTCAAATCCTTTCTCGAGAACATTTGAGGTTTAAGAAAATGATGCAGAACAAGAGGAGGTTAGAGTCAACTACTAAGCAGTAATGATAATTTTTCTATCCTAGTATTTAACCACTGGTCGTGAAAGTAATTGTCAAATCTAGTAGGAGGCCTGACTCGATCATAACTTTTAAGTCGCCTAGATATCTGATCAACTTGCTACTTCAATAAGTTAACTTGATAGGTTAATTATCTTGATAAACTCAACTTCTCTCCAATTTGAAACGATATGAATCGAAGAGATAAGCTCTCCAACGTTTTGTCTTGATCCTCACCCCCATTATTTTTTTTCTTTTTCTGGATTTTGCGTACCCGTTACTTTCCATGCATAGCATGTTCAATACAATAAAAGAAGAAGAAGAAGAAGAAGAAGATAGGTTCCCTATATAGTCTCTAGAGGTAACAGTAATGGATTCTTTAACCTCTTCTATCCCACATGTGTCCACTTACTTGATATCTCTATTAAGATAGCCTTCAATAGTTATTTTACTTATGTATACAAGCTATTTTGATTCTACAAAATTAATATAATTTATATTATTTTCTAACATATATCTTTAAACGAAAGCGAAAGAATCAACTCACTTAAAATCTTAAAGTATAAATTAGATAAGATCTCTATGATTTATATTATTATATAAGTGGATATGTAATGATCTTCTTGGCTATGTGCAAAATTAGTTTGTGATCAGCTCACATTTCCATTTATATGTCCATCTTTTAATTCCCTACTTGCACCTGCAAATCTTTCGCTCATTGGCCATTTGCTTTTTCCGCCTGCTATTTTCCAGAACTCTAACCCTACTGCATCTTTGAATTCCCTACTTGCAGCTGCTATCTCACCATCTATCCCTTTAAAAAACTCACCACATGCATGATCACATGGACTCAAAAGGGCATACTAAAGCCCGAGGTCTTTCTCCCTTCACGACACCTAGAACTTACTTTTGTTGTTGTTCTTGCAAACAAACCACAAGAACCTATAATATATATATAACCAAGATCTTGTTGATCCAGCATTGACGCCAGAAGAAATAGTTGCTCTTCTTACCAACCATACGTGGACTCTTGTGCCTAGAAACATGAATAGCAACAATTAAATGGATATTTCAAATTAAAACACGATCCGATGTCTCAATTGAATAATATAAAGCTCAACTAATGGCCATGGTTTCACACAACTTCCTAGCTTGGACTATGATGGAATATTCACTGTGATAGTTAAAACCCTGTACTATCTCATGATCTATTCTCTCGCCTGGTTTGTTTCAAGAATGGTCCATTAAAAAATTTGATTGAAGCAATACTTTCCTTCATGGTAATTTACAGTACTGCAATGATCACTTGTTGGTTGTCTATGTCTTACCTTAATCTTGCTCTTAACTTTGTTCGAGCTCCTCCATCTACAGTTCGTGGCTTTTGTGATGAGAAATTAATGGACAGGTTGCAGGGATGATTGTCCTTCCATCATTAGGTTTGAGATGAGAAGTAAGTCACAATGTCTCGTTCCACAACTGAGGCAGATCAGTGTCGAGTGTTAGCTCTAAACACACCTGAAGTCGTATATATGGTTTACTTGCATTGGAAAAAGGCAGAGCCAGAGCCAGAGAATTCATTTATAGGATCCTGGTTTAATTTTCGTATGTTTTTTGGAATATACAAATCGATATTGAGAGAGAGAATTAATTTCTTCTTCAAGTTTCCGCTGACACAAAATCAATTGGGGTCCATTTGATGGCTTTTGGCAACCACCAAGGGACGCAGGTAATTCTGTTAGGATTGAGAGAGTTTTTGCAGATAATTGAAAGAAGAATTAGTTTAGAAATGGAAGAGGGAGAAGAAAGAAAAGAGAGGGAGACTGAAATTTGAATATTTTGTATTGATATTCTGTTTTGCATACATTTGTTGTGTGTGCACTTCTCTATCTATACACATTTCTCATACATTCTTTCATATTCTAGATTACAAATACAATATTCTAGAATATATCTTCTATTCTCTAACAAATTCAATGTGGACATGATGATTCAAATGGGAACATTAAACAAAAGGTAGGAATTTGTGAATTGTGGATTCGTTGTCACTATTAATTGAAACATTGTAATGACTCAAAGATCAATTTTATTAGATTTCTGATTTAAAGATCTATCAACACTCACACCAAAACGATCTCTTATGATAGAGATATTATTTTCTAAAATAACAACTCAGTGTTGTCACCAACAGGTTTTGTGAAAAAACTAGTCCAAATTGTATTCTGAAGCATCTAAGTTGACATCCAAGTTTTTATTTTGGAAAATTCGCTCCTCTAAGTCGACGATTGACTATTTCACATAATATTAGTTCTCCTTTTAAAAGGAAATAGTTATTGAACTATTTAAATATAACACTATCTACTTAAGGGATGACTATTTTGTAAAGTAAAGATTAGGTTTCCTAGGCTATACAAAGAAATAGAGAAAGAAAAGAATAATAAGGAGGGTGGTTGACCAGCAAAGGTAAAAAAAAATTCATTTTCCCTTCAAATATCTAAAATCATGTTTCTTTTTTCTAGTTGTTCGACAAACATACAAGAATAAATTTTTTTTCTTGGTTGCAAGGACACATAAATCTTTAAATTTCAAGAACTGTAAGATCTATTTTTACCCTTTATTTTTAGTTTATATGAATATGTTTGTTCTTCTATGCTTATTTTCCTATGATTGTTTATTTTAATTGCTAGAGCGAACTCTACATTATTATTATGGATAATCTATTGCTAAGTTTGATATCAAAATCAGAGTTGTACTATTGTAACTTGTGAAGAAATTGAGTTTAATAATTATAGTAGATTTACGTTATTAATCTTAGGGAGAACATTTAGAAGTTTAATAAGATTGTAGACAATTATGTTATCTTGATTAATCAGCTTATATAATTCTTAAGGTTTCCATTGAATTAAATTACTAGAACAGACAATATGGTTGTTTGATGGTTGGGGTAAGTTATATGAAGAATCCATTAACTAACCAATGTTAAGAAAAGATAAATATTCATAATATAAATTGATGTTTTGTTTCCATAACCAGTTATGATTTCTGTAGGTGGATATTTACTTGTGATCAAGGTTTATTTTCTCGATAAATTATTTAATCTTTGCTTGATAGCTTCTGTTTTCTTTTGCTTAGGCTAGATAACTTCCACACCCCCCCCAAATTACATATCATATAGAATAAAAATTTGACTTGAAGTTTCTTCGTGGGATCCATCCCTTGCTTGTTCTATACTATCTTATGTGTTCTGTTTTCAGCCAGGATAATTAATTTATATAATCACGACATTGCAAAATTTGTAAAATTCCAAAGGATTTTAGCCTACATTTCATAAATACCAAAACAATTTTTTTAATATATGGGATTATGAACTTATACATAAGACATATTACTAATATTAAATAAAAAGACAATATACTTTTTTATATTAGCATTGGAACGATTAGGTTTTTAACATGATAAGATAAGGATTTCCTTACTGAGAAATACTTTTCTTAAACCTTATACATATCATTGTTTAGACAATACAACATTTCCTTAGCTTATATCAAACAAATAAAAAAATAAAGCTAACCTTAAATAAGGTGTATTGGGAATGTTAATACAATTTCTTTACGCAATCAATCTTTTTACCCGAACTATAAGACGAGTTAGGGTTCTTAGTAACCAATATGATAGGTGTTGATCTCATTCTCTTTTTTCTAGTGATAAAGGACAAGAATTCCTTGTCCTTAGGAATAAACATCATTCGTGACCATTCTGATCCAAGAAGATGATCATCGCAACATCGCACACATGTGACAAGGTTATCCTAATCAGATTATTAGGGTCACAAGTTTAGTGAGATATCTTGTGTTTGCTTGACCTTGATTATTGTGTTTATAGATTTACCATGTTGACTCAAGATGGGTCAAGGGGCATGGCATGATCTGCACAGTAGGTCTCGAGTTTGAGTACGAGCGTGCACTCCTTGTAAATCCTCGGGACAACCAGGATTTTACTCGCTTATCCAAGCTCATAAAATGTGCTTTCTAGGGAGTGAGGTTTCCTTTGATAAAAAAAATATTGACTCTGGTTAACAAAAACTAATGTGTTGCATAAAATAATACTAGAAAGCAGCATACATGCTCTTAACCCAATTTATCCGCTTTAAAAATTCTTAGCTTTCAACATAGCTCATATTCCTTGATCTCTCTTTTATTTTGAATGATGTCATGCGAATTCTATAAATGAAGTTCAAATTCCCTTTTGGGTAAAGCTGAACTTTGCTGCAAGAGGAAGTGTCTTTAATAAAGGGAATAAAGTGGCAGAAACCGCACAACAAAGGGATTGTCCCTACGTATATGCTTCCTCTTGGATTGAATAATACTAACTTCCCCAGGCCACCATTCAGTGACTTCGGGTGCGGTTGCATTACAGGGCAAGGCCTCCATTGGCAGGCAGCATGCCTTCTTTAAACGTGCCCCCTGCCAAAGGAGATTTGCCCGGCAATTCTTCTGCATTTTTGGCTCAATAGTGGATCGAAATGGTCGATGAGGTAAAGCTATTACGGAACCATCTTACCTAAAATGTTAAGTTATTAGGTGAGATTCTAGAATATGATTTATATTATTCTCTAATACGCATCTTCAAGTGAAAACTCTTTGGGCTTGAAACTTGCACGGACCTACATTACTTTGTGTTTATTTTTTATAAAATAGAATGAGGATAGTAAGATTTGAACTTGTGATCGTTGGGTCAATAAGACTCTGATACCATATTACAGAACTATTTTACCTACAAACTTAAATTTTTAGGTGAGATCTAGAATATAATTTATATTATTCTCTAACGGAAGCATCGTAGAAAATTGGGAGTAAGGGCATTTGATAATGTTAACAAAGCATTAGTACGTAGTTATTTTGAGCTGAGCAGCATTTTCATCGAACTATTTCATCAGTTTAAGTTAGCAGTACTCATCCATGGTGCATGCCGTTGAATGACAAGGTTCTTAACAGGGAAATATGTGATAAGGTTCTTAACAGGGAAATATGCATCAAGAGACTGAATAATTTAAACTCCTAAATACAAAATTTATTGCACATTAAAAAACTGATTACAAATATATCTAACCTGCCCTCATTTAAAAAATATGATGTAAGTGGATGATTATTAAATATATATATAATTGCATTTATTAATTTAAATAACGATTTATTTTTAATAAAAAATTAAGGTCATGGGAATCTAAGCCCTCGCATTTAGCATATAATGAACTCTTTTAGGTTTATTAAAACTAGGCATTTTACATGTACAGTAACGGGATGGACTTGAAGTTTGAATTGTTTGTCACATAAATCAGGTTCATATAATAATTTAACATAGGTGGCACGCCCACCCGAATCTCAATGTTAAAAAACCAAAATTTATAATGGAGCTATGATAAATTGTAAGTGATAACCTTTAGGGGGGGAAAAACAAAGCTCCGTTTCTTGAAAATCAATTGCTGAATGATATAATTGAAAGAAAAAAATAATATAAAAGAGGAGAAAAAATAGACCAAACACCTGACTTGATCAGGAGATCGGAATAACCCTATAGAAATCAAGTTGAATAAAATAATGAATCTTCACTGTCAAACAATATAATATTCATTGGCGAAACTAAAAGAGTTTCCAAAACATATAGGATTTATCCAAATCTCATAACCTGAATCATTGATTTTAAATATTAGCTCGGGTTAACTTTGGTGTTCGAGTTGACTTTGATAATTTATTTAGTATTATTTTGAATTTTATCATTTAACATTGAGTTAGTTGAGGACTATTTTGTGTTTTTTTTTTTTAACTTTTTATTCTATAAGGTTTTTCTAATCTCATGTCTCAAGTCGTGATTTTAACGGGTTAATCCAAGTTGACTTGAGTAATTTTCATATGCTATATTTTTTGGAAACTTTTTTCTGTTTTGCCGATCAATATAGAAATCAAGTTGAATAAAATAATGAATCTCCACTCTCAGACAATATAATTTTTCTTAGATTTATTTGTTGTTACGCTAATTTTTTATCATATTATTAAATTAACCAAAATTATTAAATCCATCAATATCTATAATTCAATTCTTGAATCTTTTATTTAAAATAAAACATCTAACATCATTAAATTATTATTTTTACATATTAAAAAAAAAATAATCAGTTTGGCTCAGTGTATAGTATGGAACACCTATCTGCACAACAGATCTCGAATTCGAATCAAAGTATGCATCCCTTATAAAAACTTAGAACAATCAGAGTTTTACTCGCTCACCTGTAATCACAAAATATATTTTCCGAGAATATGGTTTCATCACTTGCACACACATTAAAATAAAATAAAATAAAAAATGCCTACAGGCCCATCAGAAAACAACTTGGATACTGTGGTTGACGAAATGGCATCCATCCGTACTTGTGAACGGTCAAAACAAAAATTGTATATCGATGCTGCGGCGTACACTAACTCTATTTTCCCCTGCATTATTTGGCGGCTCTTGGAAACACGAAGAGGGGCTTGCATGTAGGAGAAGATAAGGCATTGAGAACATGCTGCCGTATCTTCCATTCAAAGAATCTTCTGCAGCTTGTCTCTCCCCTTTTACACCAATAATTTCATCATACTTTTCTCAGTCATAGACAGCTATATTTTGGCAGTTTCTTTCTGTGAAAATCATAAACACAGCTCCATGCATGTTTTATCGATTCTTCTCTTCATTGAAGTGAGCCGTAAAAAACCTGATTAATCAGCTTTTAACTAGTCAAATCTTCTATTCAAGGACGTGGCTTCAATTTATGGAATAAAGGGAGGTTGAGCTTTTAACAATGGCATTTTCCAACAGCATATGCTTGCTCTAGAGGGCATAAATAGTTGGAGGATCCGGGCCATCACTCGCCAACTTCATTTGGGTGCAGTTGTATTACAGGGCAAGACCTCCATTGGCATGCAGCTTCTATGAGACGCAATATTAAGCATTTCATTTTATGTGCGCAATGCCAAAGGAGATTTGCCCGGCAATTCTTCTGCAGTTTGGCGACATGGAGATGAAATACTGGCTCCAATTGCTCACTAGTATCGGCATTGTTCATAAATGTTGAGGTAAGAGCTTCTTTCTATTAGCTAAAAAAATAAGAACTAATATGTTTGTGCAGCTAATGTTAGAAATTATCATTATACCCCTCATGACTCACTCATATTCATTTTTTATTCAAACCCGTGATCATGGGGTTTGATCAATTGTCTAATTTTCTCCTTGATGGGAGGAGAAAATTAGCTAATAAATTAATGAGAAGAGATCCCTCATCTACCTATAAATAATAGTCTGTGCATTTTATCTACTGTTACTGGTAGACATAGATCAGAAGGTTTCTCTCGGAAATTTTTTGTTATTATTTTAAAGTTGTGTTTATGCTACCGCATTGTGAAAAGCTATGTTGCTGCTGCTGTATTGAGAATTTATTTTCGGAACTTGAGTAAAAATAGATGAAGGTATTTATAATTTAAATTTCCAATATGAATTTAGCATACACGATTATGTAAAGTGTATAACAGTTAAATCCTGTTTTATTTCGAATCATTGATGATCTTATTCGACTTTAAATTTATTCGGTAGTTCTGTCAGCGAAGTCCATTGCCTCAGTATCACTTAGTGGCATTGACGGAAGATTAAGAAAAAAATATAATTAGTCCATCAACTATACATAAAATTTTAACTAAGTCCTCAATGAATATTTTTTGCTGGTTCTCTAAGAATCAAAAGTTTTCAATCAAATCCTTCTATCGTCTATCATTACTTAATGGAGTCTACGAGGACATTTCATATTGCTCACATCTACAGGCACTCTCGTTTAAACAAAAACAAATGCTAGGAAACTTAATTGGAAAGTGATTTGAGTTAATTCAAGGCTAATTGTGTCTCATGCTTCAGTTTGTCTAGGTAATGTCCCTCTTTTATCTAGTATTTGGAATTAATATATATTTTTATTTTCTTAATGTTTTTTAAATTATTTTAATATATTGATATTAAAAATAAATTTTGAAATATATATTATTTTCTAGTGTAATTGAACGGCAGGGCAATTCACCTTCGGCAGTAGCAAGAAGGTTGGTGTCCATACAAACACCAATGATTCGCGCCTTGCATGGATATTCGACCACCATGGATTGGCATTTTTTTTTTTTTTTTTTGTCATAGGCCTCGATTTATATCAGTAGTTAATCAACTAGAAAAATATAACATGAGAAATAAAAAAAACTTATTTAAGAAGTGTTTGTAATTGCGTTGATAATATGTATTATAGATTTTTATTAAACAATCTATTAATATATATATATATATTATTTTAATGTTAACATATTAAAACTATTAAAAATGGGGTTTTAAACTCCTTCAAAAAAGAAAATTAAATAATGGAGTTTGATTGTGAAGTCAAACATTTTTGTTTTTTTATGTTTTAAAAATATTTTTTTAAAATTAAAAATATTCCTTACATCAAATTATTTTTATATTTATAATAATATTAAAAATAATTTTTAAAACATAAAAATTTATTATTTTAATATATTTATAGATAAAAAATACTTTAAAATACAATCCAATTTTAAATATGAAACTCAACAGTCAACACCTTTATTTAGCTACCTTATCCAGAAGCTGCTGGTAGGTGGACCTGCCTATGGGCCCACGTGTACGTGCCTGAGTCGCACGTGGAAACGGAGAGTTATCAGTTCAACGTATCGACAGATGACTCTCAAAAAACATTCCCTTTTTTCGAATAGAATATTCGTCACCCAGTTTACATTCAATTACAATAATGCCCTTCATATTTATAAAAATAAATAATTAAACGATGGGAGAACATAATTATATGTATATTCATAGAAATCATAATCACATTTTACTCGGCTTTGGTACCAGAGGATTTTCGAAAAATTTTGGGAATAAAAGAAAATAAATAGTAATCACCAAAGTTCGTTTTAGTTCTTTATTTTATGATTATTTTGCTTTTGTCTCCTGTTAAATTTTTATAAAACCCCTAAATTTTGGATTTTTTCAATTTTGTTTTTAATTGAGCCCAACACTTTGATTTTTTGTAATTTTACCCTCACTTTCAACTAAATGACGAGGTAAAAATTAAATTTGGTATTTTAAAATTTCAATATCCTCAATTTAATCTGAATTAGGGTTTGAAACGTAATTTTTCATCAATTAAGCACTTAATAAAATAAATTTGATCAATTTAAAATATAATTAAGTCTTTGCATTTAATTAAATCTTTCAAATGGACCAAAATAAATTTCTAAACATAATTCAAATTTAATTTGTCCCGTGATTAAATTAAATTGGCTCATTAAAAATATAATTATGTTTTTCAACTTAATTTTATGCAGATTTACCAAATAATAATTTATTTTAGCATTGAATTTGCTTTTTTTTCTAGTTTTAGGCACAATAGAGATACGATCGGGCTCTCGAATCTGTCCAAAAATTCCAGCCTTGATTTTTTTTTCACCACGTCAATCTTTTTTATTTTTGTTATTCTTATTTTTATTTTGTTTCAAGTAAATTTTAGAAATAACCTAGAAATAGATTATGTCACAATATACCAACAACAATTTATGGCCAAAATATGGTGAAATCTCGACAGAGTTTCCTCTAAATTTAGAGGTCCTGACTTATCAATATTTAACCTATTACACTACAATTAATCCTTATCCAACCATAACTCAACCATCCTTTTAAAATTCATCAATAAACATCAATGCAACGCCAAATCTAAAAAAATCATTTAATACAATAGCAATAAGGTATTAATAATGTAAAGTATCATTTATACAAAATCTTATATGCATGCAAAAGTAAAGACCTCATTATAATTTGTAAGTTCATTCATTCGAAATAGAAAATATTGTTACATTACAAAATCATCATGATTTTTCTTAAAATATAAATTCATACATTCATTTAAACGTAGACAATAAAAAGATGAAAATTCTAAACAAGATCACTTTTATCATGAACACGAGCGTCTTGAAACAATGTAACATTACACATATAAATATTCTAAATAACTATAACAATATAGGTGATTTAAGATCTTCCTAGGATTATTTATAATAAAAAAATCAATTACCAATTTAATTAAAGGATGCTAAATCTGCACTTTACCAACCCTAAAATCTAGAATAATTAAGTCAATGCTAATATACTTCATTAATATCATTCATCTCCCTTGTAGATATTGATTTAAATAACTCTAACATGTATATTGATATCAATGTAACTCATTGATATCATTAACTATTTCTACACCAAAATAATTAATCAAATTTTATATTTTAAAAAAAACAATATTCATTGAATTTGCCGATATCAAAACCCTTTGACATCATTAGCCTTCATACTTGGAATAGTTATTCAAATTTTATGAAAGTGTCGATACCAACATAACTTATTGATATCATTAGCTAATTCTACAATGTAATAGTTAATCAAATTTTATTTTTTGAAATATCCATATAATTTGCTAATATCCAAATCTTTTGACATCATTAGCCTTTATACTTAGAATAGGTAATTAAAATTTAGTACTTTCTCATACTCTAGGATGATCATTATTTATATTATGAATCTTAATTCTGAACATGACTTATATTATAAATTTCAATTATGAACATGAATTATTTCCCTTCAACACGAAGACATAAAAATAAACATCTTTTGAAGGAAAAGAAATTCAATTTTGCCCCTAACACATTAAATTTTATTGTTTTAAACTAGTTGTCAAAATTGTCAACAAAGTTGGTAGCCCGACCTCCCCTTATATTATTGCCCATATATGGAGTTCTAGAGTTTCATTTTAAATGAGGTTAGTCTCGTTGGAAAGTTAATATTCATAACTATAACTTAATGATTAAATCGTTCATAAATGTTAACATTTCCAGGGTCTAATTCCTTGTACAAGTTAGTGAGACAAATTTGTTCATATTCATCAAAATATTTAAAGATCTTAAGACATCATCATTTTTCACTTTCTCTCTAAAACAACCATTTTCACATTGTAACAATTCATCACAAACAATTTTCAAAGAGAATCATAAGTTAATGTCACTTTTCATCTTAAGTTTTCCCTGATGTTTCTATATCATTTCACATTCATAGCAATCTATATCACGTTAATTAATTTAATTCTATGCAAAAATGTCTTACACCTAAATTACTCAAGAACCTTAATTGACAATTTCAAAAGTAATGCATAAAATTCAAATTAATTTACATAACCAAGTTTAGGGCTTCTTACCGAAAGATAAAATGGACTTCGATTATTAACAGGTCAAAGAATTTTGACTCCTCCCCTTATTACTCTAACCAGCTCTCCCTCTTTTTTCTACATTTTTTTCACTTGTTTTCTTGTTAAAATCCTTGTCTAATGTTGCTCTCCTTACCAATTGATCTAATCCTTATGTAAACTTAACTAATGTTTGATTTTTTCTCTCAATGTGTTTTGTGGAAAATTAATTTTCTCTCTTTTGGTGTTGTAACTGCTAGCCAATGAAAAAGAAAATATGGGGTATTTATAATATGTTTTCTATAAATTAAACAATTGACCTAATTTACTTTTGTGTTCTATTTTTAACCTTACTCTTTCTTTCTTTTAACATTTGAGATATATTTTTTTTATACATTTTACAATTTCATCTCTCGACATTAAAATTTAATTTTCAAACTTTTTTAATATTACTCTTTTAATTTAAACAAAAATTTATTTCTCAAGTTTTCATGTGCACCTAGTGTTTAGGCCAGACTCGGTGCTTGGGTCCATTGGCGACAGGGTCATGACTGACCTCTAGGTTTAGGTGTAGAGCTTGAGTCCACGGTCACTAGGCATGTGCGTGATGCTAAGATGCATGCATCACATATGAGCCTATCAAAGTCATGTGCCAATTAAAAATTATCTAAAAAATACTAATAAATCATATTTAATCACTAGCTATGGGAACAATTATATATATATATATATATATATATATATATATATATATATAGAGAGAGAGAGAGAGAGAGAGAGAGAGAGAGAGATTGGTGTGTATTGAATAATAATTGAAAAAAAAGAAGCAATTAGTATTATAACTACTATAACATGATCAAAATTCAGCATAGATACGCTGACAAGAAACATTGTTGGAATAACACAGTGGACAGTGTCAGCCCATAACAAAATTGAAGACGATATAGCAAAGGCAGTGTCTGCAAATTCATTAGCATGCATTGGGTCATGCAAGTCATGGGTACTGACTTAGCATGAAAATATGGAACTTGGATAATGGACTTTCAAGGTAGCAGCATGCACAAAAAACTGACCAGATAGGGATTGACAATTGAGACTTGTAGTGTAGTGAGTTGTTGCGGCAATTACGATCATGATTTCATGGGGAAATGAATCTCCAGATCATGGGGGCATGACTGCTGAACATGGGAGCATGGATGAGAGTGCTTCTTAATTACACCAAGATCATGGGATCATGGGTTAAAATAACTCACTAAGACAAGAGAACATGGGGAGAATGTGCCCCACTACTTCCTAAAATATAAAGATTATAGTTTATGTTTGTAAATGTTATGTACTTGTCTATAAATAGGTTAGGGAACCTTAGCTATGTAATATGCATAGTAGCGTGCCAAACATGCAAAATTCTGGGCAGAACTTGCAATCTTTGTGCATAGCATGTCGAGCTTGTGCATAACACATGAATTTGTGTTTTTTTTTTTTTGTTTAAGAGATCAATAAAGGTTAAGAGTTTCCCTGTATATAGTATCTGTTTACTTTGTATTCCTTTCATACTTGTGTATTCTACTTGTCTTGCAACAAAAAAATATGTGGGGAACCTCTAAGATGATAAGAAACACTTAGTTGTGTAGGCAAACATAAGAGAAAGACAAGGAAAGACTAAGTCTAGCAAAGGGCTAGGCTGCTGCACGGGCTTATTTGTAGAGCAAAAAATTAACCTCATGACTACTACCCTATCGAGATTTGAAATATTTCTAATATGTTAGTTTTTATGTTTCAAAAATAATTTTTGAAAAAAATAATTTTTCCAATTTATTTTTTTAATGTTTTCATATTACTTTAATGTGTTAATATAAAAAAAATTAAAAAACAATTATTAACATAATACTAAACAGCTCTAAAATAATGTTTTTATCCATAAGCTTCCATGTAGTATCCTCAACCGTATCAATTCCGTGTTGCACCCCAACCAATAATTTATTTTTGCTTCGTGTTGAAGCCTTCTCATATCCCTATCACTTCTCTTTCCAAGAAAAGCAAATGCACTCGGAAAATATAAAATAAAACAATAACAATACTTTGACAAGTCCCTGGTTGAAAACGTGCAATTATCTTAACTATAAATTTGTTTCTTAAATACTATTCAACTATAGCAGAGGGCAGTTTGGTAACAAAAGAGGTTATATATAGAATTATAGATAGATAGATAGATATGAGAGAGAGAGGAGCATCCAATACACAGAATCTTGATTTTTCATTTTCTTGTTCTCGTCTATAGCCGCCATCAATGGAAGCAACAGAAGCAATTGCGCTCTTTGATTCTTACTGGTTTAAGATGGGAATATTCAAGAAAGAACCGAGTCTACCTAAATCATCAAGTTTAGAAGCAAACCCAGATCTTGAAAATCAAGAAAAGGCTCTCAAACCAGAGATTTCGAGACCCCCAGCGATCATTTCAAGGTCTATGAGTGAAGATTTATGCTCCAAAACATCCTTCAGTTTTGGTTTGCCTTTCTCGTCAGATTCAGTCCTCCAAGCACCGAAGCTCCACACCGTCTTCTCAGGCAAAGAAGTCACCGAGGAAGAGTATTCAACACCGGCGGAGAAGTTATATGCCCTAGAATCATCCAAAAAGAAAGTTACGAGGAGAGGACGAAAGAAAGTTACAAGCAAGAGCCTGTCAGAATTGGAATATGAAGAGCTAAAAGGGTTTAAGGATTTGGGGTTCGTCTTCTCAGAAAAAGATAAAGATTCAACCTTGGCTTCCATAATTCCAGGATTGCAAAGACTAGGTAAGAAGCATGAGGAAGAAGCCATTCCTGATGAGCCCACAGTTTCTAGGCCTTATTTATCTGAAGCATGGGAAGTTCAGGAAAAGAGAAGGAAAGAGGAGCCATTGATGAATTGGGCAATTCCTGCTTTGAGCAACGAGATTGACATGAAGGATAATCTTAGATGGTGGGCTCATACCGTTGCTTCTGCTGCTATATGATGCAATTTTCAGATTAACGGGTTCACAATTTCTTTCTATATATATCATTTTGAGCATTCTGTAAAGTGCTGCATTTTATTTTTTATTATCGTAATATAATATAATTGTAATTATCTTCATTTGTAAATAAAGGCGAACTTGAACAGACTGATTTATCTAATATTATACTAGTTTATTGCGAGAAAGATCTCAGAAATCATCCATGATTGGTTGTTAGAAGAGCAAGGTATTGTTTGTGTTTGTGGTGTGAAGGTGATTTTTACAGATTTATTTTTTCTGCTTTAAATTATTTTTTCTATTATTTTTAGATTGTATATCAAAACTGAAACCAAAACCTAATTATGAATAGAAATTCTATATTTTTATGGCAGATACTGTTCTTCTCATGGTGCAAGAGTTTGGGTCATTCTCTAATAAATATGAGAATCGCTTTGCCTGAGATTGTTAGGTTTGAAGTCAGTCAAGCTCACGCAGTCCAGAAGCATGTTTATAGTCATAAAATTAGATTAATATTACTCTGCAGCATCGGCAGTGTTTCCAAAATTTATGAAAACTTGAATGATAAAAATGGTTTGGATATGTGATTTTTTTTCTTATTAACCTGGTGTCCGGCCAGTTTGTGAGTGTCTCAACTAATTTCACGGATCTGAAGTTTATATCCATGTAAATTTCTAGTAACCATCATATTAACAACCATATATCTTGAATTTGGGAAACACAGGAAAGCAAACCCTAGTTATGCTTTTAACTATGCCCATTTAAATCTTATCTGAGGGTTCTTTCTGTAATCATATATTTTTTTATTCAAATAAATATATCTTGGCCCTTTACGTCTAATGCAAATCCTAAATGATGCAACTTATCCAAAATTGCCAATATATGACAAAGCGCATGACCTCTAAAATTTGTGATTCTCGAAGCAGGATCTTCCAACTAAACTTATCCTTATTTCTAAATAATCCTCCCTGTGTGTCTATAAATATATTCTTATTTTAATCCCAAATAGTTTAAAAATAAATAAATAAAAAACCTTGTAAATCCATATATTAATCAAGCTATATGATCCACTCAAATTGACGATTTTATTTTAGTTAGGTAAATATATATATGGTCAACTAGTCTCTAGTGTATATCTCCAGACTCCCCCATCAAAAAATAAAATAAAATATATATATAATTGTCATAAAGAACTCGGTTGAATTGGACCACCTGAATCAGGTGACCTGATAACGCAAGCTGACTAGCCAAACTAACTCCTGGTCAACTTGTTCCGGAAGGCAACTGGTATTTCTTAATAATAAATTACCATTCATTGGAATATTATTTTTTCCCTTCATTCGGCTTTTTTAAATTCAATTTTATCTTTAAAATTAGATTCATTGAAAATAAATTTTATATTTTTTTAATTTATTTTTTATGAGGATATCTCAATTTATATTCTAGATTACGAGTTTGACAACTTAACTCAATTGAGACGAGTTTTTAGTTTATGTATGTTGTTTTGATATAATACATATTTAATTTAAGCTAAAAAAATATTTTTAATAATAAATAGTTATAATTATCGGTAAAAGGGCTAACAATTTTTTCTCTACCAACAATTTAGCTGTGGTTATGATATTTAGTTGCGTCTATGGGTATACTTTTTTAGGTATTTAATATCTTTGAAAACCAATTCAACACCCTCTTCTATGTATTCTAAAAGTATCTATAAAATACTTTCTAAGAATTGTTTTATTTTTATTTGTTTTTTTTTCTACCGGTACTGACTGGCAGCTTCAATGGACGTTGACCGCTTGGTGAAACTCGTTTTTCCTTCTCTCCAGCACTATCTCAGCTACCTGTACCGCCCCCTGTCTTTTGAGTCCCTACTTGACAACCAATATACCAAATTACCCCTCCCCGTATACCTCAGATTAAGAAATGTTGTTTTTTAAAATAATTTTCGGTTAGAAATATATTAAATGATATTTTTTTTATTTTTAAAAAATTATTTTTAACATTAACACACAAACATGATTTCAAAAATATTTAAAAAATTAATTTAAAATACAAAAAAAATAATATTTTGAAAGTGTTTAAAACACAGTGACAAAAGCCACCTAAATAACGTCTACTCTGCCCTGCTCTTTCAAAATTAAAGAGATAATGTCGCTCTCACATTCCTTTAACTAATTAAGTCGTCCAAACAATTAAATTTTTTTTTTTTTATTGGCAAAAGCTCTTCTCTTCGCTTTAATAAATATATAAATAAATTCCCTTTGTTTTATGTTGTGAAAGTGGGGTTCGGTTTTTGCCCTTTGGTTTGTTTTCTCATGACCATGGACGGTTCTCAGCTTATACAGAGCTTCGAATCTCTATGGTTCTTCTCCAATGTGGTCTCATCGGGAAGTCCGAATGCTAGCAGCGGAATCGAAGAAGAAACAACACAGCCCACGAGCTCAATTCTCCAAACTGGCCTACCAAAAAACAATGAGCGTGAGTTTTTGACCCCAAAATGTGGTGGCCTTGCGGCGGAAATTGAAGAACACGATGGGGACGAGCCGGTGGTCATGGCTGAAGAGGTGGAAATTCCGAAGCCAGCAAAGAAGGAAGAGAAGAGAAAGAGAAGGCCGAGGAGGAAGAGAAGCAAGAGAAAGATGCCACCGTTAAATGACGGCATGGCCATGAAGGAGCATCTCAGGTCTTGGGCTTCTGCTGTTGCCTGGACTCTCCGGTGAAAGAGTTGCCTCCCGGCCAGGTGGGGTCTTTGTTCGAGCTAACTTGCCCTAGCATGCATGTCTCTAATTTTATCGGTTTCTCTTTTCTATGTATATTTTAACTGGGAATTTACTAAAGAAGTGTGGTCATCCGTTTGGCTCGACTACTAAAAAAGGGGCTGTTTGCAGTCAACGTTTCGCATCCGAATGTATCCGTTGCAAAATCCGTTGCAAATGCAAATTTGCAACGACAACCTTACTTATTTGCAACGGATGCTTCCGTTGCAAAACACCCTTTTTTTAGTAGTGCTCTTGCTGGCTTTGAGGTGTTCATGTTCAGAATCTTCTCTTTCTCTAACCCTTTTATTTTCTTGCTTCGTTTGAAAATGGTAATGGCGGAAGGAGCTTTTATTTTCTTGCTTAGTTTGAAAATGGTAATGGCGGAAAGAGCTTTTATTTTCTTGCTTGGTTTGAAAATGGTAATGGCGGAAAGAGCTTGAGAGAATGGATGGATGACAAGGAATAATTCAAGCATTTTCAAGTCGACAGTGGACACGGAGAATCCATCTTTCTTCTCCCTTTTTTGTTTTTTTGAGATTCGAAGAAATCTTGGTTACTGAAGTCCGAAAAGTAGCAGGCAGAAAAATGCTTTTTATTTTTTATTTTTTATTTTTTATTTTTAAGAAATAGAGTTTCCATAAAAATAGGAAATTTAAACGTGTTTTTTTAATTGTCGGAAATAATAAATTCATTTTTAAATAGATTCAAAGTTTTTTTTTTTAATTTCTTTAAAACATAAATCAAAACCTTCTTAATAAGAAAAAAAAACTTGCGATCAAGAATCCAAATCTAGATAAATTGTTTCCCCTTATTATTATTATTTTTTTATTTTTATTTTACAAAAGATAAATATAGCTAAATATTGTGTCTCAAGATAGATTTTTCATCTTATATACGAGGTTAGATTTGTTTTTTCCATCAAAATTTATAAATTATTCTGACTTATTATATAAATTGTAATTATTTTTAAAAAAGGCAAAAAATAAAAACAATTTAACTAATCAATATTATACTAAAAATGATAGTTATTAAACTCAGCTCATCCGACTTAATTTAAAAAATCCACGATTCAAAGCTAGCTAATTTGGTTGAGTTTCATTTTAAAATAGAAAAAGATATAGATTTGATAAAATCCAACTAACCTAAATGGATTTATAGTAATTTAATTAACCTAATGAAAACAGTCTAAACTCAGTTTTCTCAATCTAAAAAAAAATTATTTTGTAATTTTTAATAAAAATAATTAATGGTGATTCACATGTTGATTTTAGAAACTGTTTGGGAGGGCGGTACAACTGCTGTCTTTTTTTTTATTTTAAATGAATTTTTTGTGTGTTTTTAAATCATTTTGATGTGCTGATGTCAAAAATGATTTTTAAAAAATAAAAAAAATATTATTTTGATATATTTCTAAATGAAAAGGCACTTTCAAAAACAACCATCCTCCCAAACAAACCCTTATATGATCTAATAATAATCGTCTTCTTTTAGCCTGTACCCACTATTTAATAAGCAAGATAGTTCATAAGAGATGATTAAGAAGACTAACTGCATGTTTAGCACTATGTTTTAAAAATATTTTTGAAATAATTTATTTATTTTTATTTTAAATTATCTTTTTAATATTTAAAATTATTTTGCTGGGATGGTGTTAATAATAATTTTTTAAAAATAAAAAATATTATTATAATATATTTCTAAATATAAAACACCTTTAACAAATTTTAAACAACGTGAATCGTTGATATATGCATGCACGGGCTATGAACTTTCGTGTGAATCTTTGTGAAGTTTCCAATGTTGTTTTCACTTGTCCCCTGACAAATTTGTCGAACCATCTCCGAAACTTCCTGCTCTCCCGGACAAAACTAAGAAAATTTGTTATAAGAAAACTATGTAATATCTTTCTTGGATAAGGAAACATGATTTGAAAAGGCAACAGAGATGCTACTCTTTTTATAGTATAATTATTTATTTTGCATTTTATATTCACGTGTTTTCTTTTTCTAATTTGATTCAAATGGTAAAACATCTCATCATTAAATTGATGTCTGGTTTTATGAAAAATTATTTGATTTTTTTTATTTTTCAAAAGACTATCATTGAAAATTAAGGGGAAGAAAAGTAGCCTTTCATGTCCGTTTAGAAAAGAAGAGAAGAAATTAAGTGTAACACCAACTTCTATGAGAGAAATGGAAAAGTAATTTAAAGAAAAATAGACCGGTGTAGATACATTTTACCTATAGCTTAATGAGATCGTGAAATCACTATTCATCCATATCCCATTTCATTGTGAATCTAAACAGTATATTTGATTTTCTCTACATTTTTTTTGCCACTCTTCATGCTAATTAATTAACATGAATAGTGTTGTTGACGACAATGCATTTCATTTCCTCTACATTAACTAGCACGCTCATCAAATCTAAAGCATCGTCATAAAAAATAGCCCTTGCCAAGATAAATTCAGTGACATCAATGAATGTTATTATCAAAGCTCAAGTAAAATATACTTTTTGATGTGGTGGTTTTTCTCGCACACCGGTACATGTGTCATACCTATTAGATATGTTTTTTCACTTTTCATTCAATTTAGCCCATGAATTTTAATAACTCTTCAATTTAATATCCAATGAAGGTTTAACTAGGGAAAAGAAAAATAAAGAGTTGTTTTTTAAAGTGTTTTTCGTTTAAAAATACATCAAAATGATATTTTTTTTATTTTTTAAAAATTATTTTTGATATCAGCACATCACAGTGATCTGAATACTAAAAAAAGTTTATTTAAAATAAAAAAAAAATCAAATTTTAGATAAAGTGTGGTTGGAACGCAATGCCAAACATGGTAGAAGAAGAAGAAAGAGTAAGCGAAAACAACCCGCAAGTCCGAATCCCGTATTGGTCCGGGCTGGGTCTCTTAATAAGCCCAAAGATTCGGGCCCTTAAGTCCGACTTTGAGGACACAGATTGACAACCCGGTTCACCATTGGTAAATTATTCGGTAAACATCTTCTGACCCGAATTCAGTTGGAACCAGGCGGAGCTAAAGCAAAGCAGCACCGCACAGCTCAGAAATAACCCTTAGTGACGAAAAGAAAGGAGGGAAGGGGAGAGAGAGAGAGAGAGATTCATGACAGAGCCAAGAAGATTGAGAGGTCACAAAGCCACCGCCACGTGCTGCATCGCCTCACGTGACCGTTCTGGTGTCGTCGCCACCGCCGGGGAGGATGGTTGCATCTGCTTGTTTGATATGCGATGCAAAGACGCGCAGCATATTGCTGAAGTTGCACAGGAACCTATTTCTTCCTTGTCTTTCAACCCTGGTAAGCTCCCAATGCCACGTAGAGTTATCATTAGTGTAAAATAAAGTTGAAAATTGAAGAATGTTGTTATGGTGATGAGTCAGGGAATGAAGATATCATGTATGTTTCTTGTGGAAATGAAGTAAAGTGTTTTGATTTGCATAATATGGTAAGCAGCTGTAATGTTAATAATTTTCCTCTTTATTTTTATTATGAATTTTGGAGATTAATATTTTGTTTTTGTTTTTTTATTATTTGAAGGCTAGTGCGTGGACGCCATTCAAGAGTTATACCTATAACAAGGAGGAAATAAATCAGGTGAACTATTATTGTAAAGTTAATCAACTTATGATTTGATCGAGTTACCTCGGAAGCATCATTGTTGATTTTTCTACAGTTTGTACTCGTGATCATCTGTTTTGTTATGTGGGAAAGAAATAGAGACATCTGCTAACATTAGTAACTTTAAAAACAAAAGTCAGTGTACCTTAAATGATGAGTTTAATGTTAATTTATTCCATGTACTATTTACTCATTCTCCAAAACAACAAGTAGTAGGAACGAGAATGGATAATTGCAAACTACTGCAAAATGTTTTGGACTGGTGGATGCCCTCCTGAATTGCAGTCTAGTTTGATATTTGAACTGAAGCTCATGTTCATTTTGCAATGTTAATTGTTTTGGTAGATAATCTTCAAGTTCTATAAAAACTGAGAATTTAGTATTATGCTGTCAATACCCTGCTAGATATTTTAGATCTTTATGCAATTGATGGTTGTGAAGCTGTTTGACAATGAGCCTGTATCCAATCAATGCAGATTTCATGCAACTCTAAGGCAGCTTTTCTTGCTTCTACAGATGATGGTGGCGATGTAAAGGTCTGGTCTTGTATGTTTTTTAATTCATCAGTAACTCTTTCTGTTCATGGAACGTGCATTTATAACTGTTCTGTCTTACTTCCCGGGGATTGTGTCAGATATTGGCATGCTCTGCCCCCATCTCTCTCCTTTCCTTCACCCACCCATTTAAGATTTTTTCCCTCTGTTTCTCTGCAGTCTTAAAGGTTTAACTGCTAATAATGTTATATTTCTGGCAGATTATTGACATTCGCCAGCATTGCCTTTATAAAACTCTGAGAGCTGGTCATTCAAGTGTATCCTTCCTCGTTATTTGGAATTTACCTTTTTATTAGCTTTGAGTTTCTTTTCAAGTGTGAAATATATGTGGTTGCAACAAATTTAAGCTGTGTGCATTTGTTTGACATGAATGTACTTTTGAATATTTAATCTATTCTGTTAATTGATATCTGAATAATTTTCCCATTAGTTAAGGCTGAAGATGCTAACATCTTTCCATATAAATTTTCAAGCTGTCCAAGCTTGTTCCAAATTTCCATTTAATTCTCAAACCTTATCTCATGCCTTGACTGTATTATAGATTTGCAGCAGTGTACAATTCATTCCATGGAGATCTTGGGAAGGTATTGTTTCTTTTGTTTTGAAAACTCTCTCTCTCTCTCTGAAACTCACCCACAGCACACGCACATTCACTTTTGTGAATGTTGATGATGGCATGGATGATGGGATCTGATATTAGGTGCTTTAACAAGTAGAAAATTACATGTACATTCATCTGTTGGTAATCTAACAGTTACTTCCATACTTTGTCCTTCCATCTGAAGCCTTTAGAAATATGTAAAGGGGCTCACCTGCTGAATTGGTTTGTGATATTATTGAGTGAAGTACCGGTCGGTGAATGGATGCTGATAGGCATAGGAGAGTGATGTTCCTAAAGGGAAGCATTCTTTAAATTTTCTGAAGGTTTTTAGAGTTGGTATTCATTACCCTCTATACAGTTGCATGTGTAATTAGCTATAATGTGATAGAAAGTACCGTTAGCTCTGGCTTTTATTTGGCATTTGACTGCCTTATGAACTTTGGGAAGAATGATGTAATTCTAGCTTTTATATTGAGATTCTGATGTTTCAAATTAAGACTATATTTATCATTAACACAAATTTTGACAGTCATTACTGGAGGTCTTGACTCAAAGCTTGTCATGTGGGACTTCTCCAAAGGGCGCCCAGTCAAAATTATGGATTTTGGTATGTATATCTCTTATTTCGTATGTCTTACAGGTATAAAATGTGTTATCTTTCATTGATGGGCTGTAGGAAAGTTAACTTTTAGATTGTAAGCCATCCTTCGATTTATTCATGTGTTATCCTAATAAAATGCCATAAACTGATTCACCATCTCCAACATTCAAAACATCACTGATGTTTTGTTTTTGTGCTTTTATGATCTTATAGAAAGTGTAGTCTAAATATGGTCCTTAAGCTTGTATTATTCTGTTGACCTGTAAGATTGACCAGTAGAACCTTTTCTTGAATACAGGTTTGCCTGACACAAAGAACAGTAGCAATGGGGCACAATGTTTAAATCCTGCATTCGTTCACGCAATAGCAGTTCCAGATGTTGATATGCTGGATAAGTCTGATAAAATATGTGTCGTGGCTAGGGGTGATGGTATTGTTGATGTAATAAATATTGAATCAGAACTTGCAGTTATTAGATCAAAAACTTCAGCAAAAGCACAGAAAGGATCTTCATCAACATCTAAAGATGGTGTTCCAGCTGCAGGTACAGGAATTCTTGATGAAAATGCAAGAAAAAGGTTACATTTGGATTACTCCGTGGGCGGCCATGCTGCTGCTGTATCCTGTGTCTCATTTTCACTGTTTGGGGAGAAGGGGAAGTTGATAATATCAGGTGGGAATGATAAGTCTGTGAAAGTCTGGGATTGCTCCAAATATGATGGTGCAGTGCAGACTGGTGGCAACAGTGATGTTCTTCGTCTTAACATTAATTTAAGCAAAAAGGTCAGTTTTCATTGTCCTTTGCACAATACTTTGGTTTTCAGCTTCTTGTTTTCTTATACCACTCGTGTTAGAATCTTTTCATCCCATACTTTCCATTTTGGCAGGTAAATTGGCTCTGTACCACTCCGACTGACTCAGAAAACCTTGTTGTTTGTGACACGACGAAAGTAGTAAAGGCCTATTCTGTTTCTTAGTTTACAGCTACAACCTGTAGAGCTTGCCTTAATCTGTTGCAGGAGAAGATTGTTTCCTGTTTGCCCTGGTGTTGCTTCGTTTCTAAAGAATTGTTTGGTTATCCAAGGGCAGCCTTTTACAGTTATAATCAATTTGACCAAGGTAAAGTGCACGATACACCAGCCACCTCTTTCAAGGCACACCAGCAAACCCCATTATTTTTTGAGATTCAAGCTTGTATAAGTTGAGATTGAATGCTCCATTGTTCGCATCTGGTCACAGGCTGATGAACAGCTGTACCAAATGAAATATTTTGTTTTACAGGAATTTCTTCGCTGTTATATTTTTCAGAATGATTAGTGAACTGGATGGATATCGTTGACTGGTTTTTTGCAGCAAGTCCCTTCACATTATTTTCTGGTTTCTTTGAGTTGGAGCAAAATTTGCATGATGTGGATCGGATTGTGATTTTATCAAGTGTATCTAGGGGAATTTGTGAATTTAATATTCATGACCAAACTTTACTTTCCCCATCCCCAGATAATGCGAAGATGGCTGAATAAGCAATGCTTGTGCTGTTATCGTCCAATTTTTAATTTTCATTGAATATATTCAGGCAGGCACCAAAAAGAAGAAGCCACTCAATTCTTTCATGAATTGCCTCTCTTTTTTTAATCATTTTTTAGATGTTTTTTTTTTATGGTTCGTTGAATGGCTCTGTTTGCATCTGGCCCCATGTAAATTTAACAAGAAAATGGATTCTTTAGTCATATGCTTATCTTGATCAAAAGCTAAGATCTGAGAAGAATTTGAATTGATACCCATCATTTGTTCTTGGGGATAACACCGATGTGAAGTTGCAAAATGCAGTTGTTGTTATTGCAATCCCTGTAAGAATAGATGGTTAATCTGCTACCATTACAATGATATAGAATAATATATATTACAGTGTATTAGAGAATAATATAAGTTATATTTCAGAGTTTTATTTAACACCTAAGTTTTAGATGAGATGATTCTTTAAAATGGTATCAGAGTTTTGTTGACCTAACAGTCACGAGTTCGAATTTCATTATCTCTATTTTATTTGATAAAAAATCAAGCATAAAATAATATGGACCTATACATTTAAAATGATATGTTAAAAAATAATATAAATTATATTATAAAATATAATCTAAAAATTTAAATTTTTAAATGAGATATATTTTTTTTTTTTTCCTCGAGAGACTTGCCCTGATGATGCATTGATATGATGATTACCTGAACCATGCCGATGGTAGACGCTAGTGGACTATTTCGGATGCTGCCAGTTTTCGGCTCACATGGCGGCCCAGCCCTAGATCTTGTATTCTTATTCACTAATTCAAGAGAGGAGACTTGCATTGAAAGTTTGTTCGTTAAAGATGTGCTCTGCCCAACAGACACCTTCCTTGTACTTCCCGCAAAAAATTCAAAACTTTCTCTTTCACCCCAGAAATTAGACGTTGCTTCTCACCTCTCTTTCTCAGTAAACACACGACACCAACTCCTCAACCGCCATGCCCCACCAACCCACCACCGTCAACCCTCTCACCTTCGTTACAAAAATGTCAGCACCAACCTCTGAGAGACACCAAGACACCCTGGCTTTGGTTAGGGTCTTTGGTATAAAAACAAGGCCAAAATAAAGGAATGGGAAGCAGAGGAAATTAACCCCCTTGGAAGAGCTGGGAAATTAGGGTTGTAAGGAGCCGGTGAATTGGTAATCAGCAAAATGATGGAATCCGGGGCTCCGATATGCCATAGCTGTGGTGAGCAGGTGGGACGTGATGCAAATGGAGGCCTGTTTGTGTCTTGCCATGAGTGTAACTATCCCACCTGCAGGTCATGTTTCGAATATGAGATCAAGGAGGGGAGGAAAGTTTGCTTGCGATGTGGCTCACCATATGGTGGTACTGCCCTATCTTGAAATTCCCTTTCGCAAAATTTTGGTCTGGTCAATCGATTTGTGTCAGAGATTTCTTCTCTCTTATATTATCTGGGTGTTATTAAGACTTTCATCGCGTATGGTTCAAATGGTTGAAAACCCATTTTATAAGTTTGTTGCTAACATTTTTATTTAATTTTACATGCTAATTTCTCCAGAGAACTTGCTGGACGATGTAGAAAAGAAGGGGCCTGGCAATCAATCCACAATGGCATCTCACCTCAACAATTCTCAGGTATGGCTATACTTTTCAAAATGTTAATGATTTGATGATGCATAAGAGGGCTCATAATTTTTAGATATAAATAAATTCAAGAAGAACTAGCAACTTTTTTGAAATGCTGGGATTCTGACATCATTTTCTTCCCTTAACCTTGGTCTGTACAGGATGTAGGAATTCACGCTAGACATATCAGTAGCGTTTCCACAGTGGATAGTGGTTAGTGACCTTGATATTTCTGAATATCATATTTGTTGTTTTAATTCTCTCCTCATTTTATTTATTTTCCTATGTTTTCTCTCTTTATGTTTTTGTGAAGAAATGAATGATGAATATGGGAATCCAATTTGGAAGAATCGGGTGGAGAGTTGGAAGGATAAGAAGAACAATAAGAAAAAGTCTAATACAAAGGCTGAAAACTGGACCAGCTCTGGTTCCGCAAGAACAGCAGATGGACGGGAAGCCGTAAGTATAACAGCAAGGCTTATATGATTTTGAAACACTGCATGAGAAGAAGAACAAGATTGAAGTATTTAAACTGAAAAGAATAAAAGATTAGCCTTTTCAAATTAATCATGCCGTAAGGTCTTGCAAGTCACTTGAAGCTTTTATAAACCGTTGAAGGAATAAATATTAAGTCGCATGCCAAGGCATCTTCCATTTGATGGTTCCTTTTCAATTTGCAGGTCTGCTGAGGCTTCGGAGCCACTTTCAATTGTTTATCCAATTCCTCGCAACAAACTCACACCATACAGAGCTGTGATCATCATGCGACTGGTCATTCTAGGCCTTTTCTTCCACTACAGAATAACAAATCCTGTTGATAGTGCCTTTGGCCTGTGGCTTACTTCTGTCATATGTGAGATCTGGTTTGCATTTTCTTGGGTGTTGGATCAGTTTCCCAAGTGGAAACCTGTCAACAGAGAAACATTTACTGACAGGCTATCTGCAAGGTACAGTGTCTGGGACTCAAAAACTTTCATGTTAGTGAGGCCCTTAAAACTGGAGATTATGATTTGATGCAGACTCACTATGATCTGGAAATTAACTATGCTGTATTATACCCACTATCATCTGCATAATTCACCATTCCCTTTTCTAGTTGAAGATTTAATGCTAAACCTAGCTTACAAACATTAGCTGTGTCGCAACGGCGATTTTTTGCGCTTCGCAGCGTGAAAAATTGTCGTCATGACAAGCTGTATGAAGCAGACAACCTTGCTTTAACAACAAATAAAACTGTTAGGTTTTACCTTTATGACAACTTGTTTTTCATTTCCTCATGTCAAGGTTAGTAGGATGAGTTTTCTGTGTCTTTCAATAAGAAAGTGAAAAATCAAAATAATGAAAAGGAAGTGATAAATGGCACGATTCAATGTGTAGAACCACAGAACTATCTATGCAGTAATTGATTTTCAAAGTACAAGTGGTATGACGCCCTCAATGCCATGCCAGGTATGAAAGAGAGGGCGAGCCTTCTCAGCTTGCTGCCGTGGATTTTTTCGTGAGTACTGTTGATCCACTGAAAGAGCCTCCTTTGATCACTGCCAATACAGTCCTTTCCATCCTTGCTGTGGACTATCCTGTGGATAAAGTTTCCTGCTATGTGTCTGATGATGGTGCGGCTATGCTTACATTTGAATCTCTTGTAGAAACAGCTGAGTTTGCAAGGAAGTGGGTTCCATTCTGCAAAAAATTCTCAATTGAACCAAGAGCACCAGAGTTTTACTTCTCACAGAAAATTGATTACTTGAAAGATAAGGTTCAACCTTCTTTTGTGAAAGAACGCAGAGCGATGAAAGTAAGTTCTGAGCTCTTATTACACCACTCTTAACTACTAGTCCTTTCTGATAAAAACTATGTATTTGGTTTTGATTAAAAGTAACTTATCATTTCCTTCTATTTTCTTTTAGAGGGACTATGAAGAGTACAAAGTCCGAGTTAATGCCCTGGTAGCAAAGGCACAGAAAACACCTGACGAGGGATGGACTATGCAGGACGGAACACCTTGGCCTGGAAATAACTCGCGTGATCACCCTGGCATGATTCAGGTTGAGATTTTCGTTGGTTCTTGTATCTTGCAAGACTTATGTTAGTAATTGGTAGAAATTCCATTCCTCACTGGTGCAACAAAGCTATTTTAACTTTTAAGAGATAACGAGATAACACACAGTTTTTGAAATATCCCCAGCTTATCTGGGAACATCCATCCACAGAGATAGAGGATCTACCCTAGCTTTTCAGAGTTCATCTCATGATATACAGCTAAGATATGAGAACTCTGTGGCGTAAAGCTTCATTTAAAATAGAAAATTCCTGAAGCATTTATTAATCTAAGAGGATAGTGGTTTGGAATGTATGAAATAATTGAAGTATATTTTAGAATTCTCTTGGGAATTACCCTTAAAATTTCAGAATGTTCAATAACATCAAGGTCTTGGGCTTTCAATAAAAGCCTTTGACACCATTTTTGAATTTCTTTTCTGATCTAGTTATTGATCTTTCATGTGATCCTGTAACTCCCGTCTATTCGACACATCTATAGAATTTTTCCATAAAAAACCCTCCATGGTGCCTGAAGATTCAATAACCATATGAGGCCATTTTCTTGACAGGTATTCCTTGGAAACACTGGAGCTCGAGACATAGAGGGAAATGAACTCCCTCGACTGGTATATGTTTCCAGGGAGAAGAGACCTGGCTACCAACACCACAAGAAAGCTGGTGCTGAAAATGCTCTGGTGTGTATAAATAATTAAAGAATGGTAAGGTTTGGCATCATCATAAGAACTTCATGTTGGGACTAATAGTTTCATGAATGGCTCTATACAGGTGAGAGTGTCTGGAGTTCTCACAAATGCTCCATACATCCTCAATCTTGATTGTGATCACTATGTAAACAATAGCAAGGCTGTTCGAGAGGCGATGTGCATCCTGATGGATCCACAAGTAGGTCGAGATGTATGCTATGTGCAGTTCCCTCAGAGGTTTGATGGCATAGATAAGAGTGATCGCTACGCCAATCGTAACATAGTTTTCTTTGATGTAAGACTAAATCTAACTTGATCTTCTCATAACTTCAATTTCTAGCATTGTGCATACAGTGGTAGGGAGATCTAGATTATAAAGCTCAAGAGGAAGATACAACTAGATTAACAGAAACATTTCATTTCATCTCATTTTAATTTTTTATTATGAAAATTTTTAAATAGCTTGGTTAGTTGATGGATAAGCAAGGAAGTTGGTCTTTTCATGTCATGCAAACATGCAAGTTCTGAAATTATTTCTACTTTCTATATGACAGAATTAATGATGTTCAAACTCATCTGAGTTTAATCTATAATGAAGTTCAGCTAGATGTATGGCTCATCAAAATCGTCTTGATCATTGGTCTTTTTTGCACTCCCAATTCATATCAACATACAGATGTGTGTAATACATGTTTTTCTCAGTGTAGAAAAGTGAAAAACTAGGCAATAAATTTCTGACTGTAGAAATAATATAACATTTGCCATAATATCTTTGCTTTTCGTAGTTTATGGATAAATAAGAGCTTTCTGGATTTTGACAATTCTTTCTATTCTATTTTCAGGTTAACATGAAAGGACTGGATGGCATTCAAGGACCAATGTATGTGGGAACTGGTTGTGTTTTCAATAGGCAAGCTCTTTACGGATATGGGCCTCCCTCTATGCCCCGCTTACGCAAGGGCAAGGAGTCTTCATCCTGCCTCTCATGTTGCTGCCCCTCAAAGAAGAAGCCTGCTCAGGATCCAGCTGAGGTTTACAGAGATGCAAAACGAGAGGATCTCAATGCAGCCATATTCAATCTTACAGAGATTGACAGTAAGTTTAAATTCTGTAAGATAGTTGGATTAGATGATTGGCTAACAGGGTTTTGAATCGCTAAGTTATGTTGGGGGGTTTTCTCCTGCAGATTATGATGAGCATGAGAGGTCAATGCTGATCTCCCAGTTGAGCTTTGAGAAAACTTTTGGCTTATCTTCTGTCTTCATTGAGTCTACACTAATGGAGAATGGAGGAGTACCTGAGTCTGCCAATTCATCGACACTAATCAAGGAAGCTATTCATGTCATCGGCTGTGGCTTTGAAGAGAAGACTGAATGGGGAAAAGAGGTGAAATTTCCATCCTTGACTCCAAACCGATAGTTCAGAGCCATTTTCTACAAGAAAAGACAATTTCTTTTAACAGAATTTATATTCTCTGCATCCAATACCTGGTATGGATAATCAGATTCCACTCTCATCAATTCTGAATTATCTTCTGTTACTTGACTAGCAAACCGGAGCCCATGTGGGCTTTCATGACATTTTCTACACTAGTTTGTCATCTCAACCATACATTCTTGGTTGCTTAGTTGGAGCTTTCTTTGACCTTTTCTATTTCATTGACATTAAGTATGAGTTATGCTCTGATGAAATCCAAATCTGATCAGTTTGAACTTTTTGACATAGTTGGATCGTCAATATTAAACCTTTTTATGTGTCCTCTCAGATTGGTTGGATATATGGGTCAGTCACTGAGGATATCTTGAGTGGATTCAAGATGCACTGCCGAGGATGGAGATCAATATACTGCATGCCCTTAAGGCCAGCATTCAAAGGATCTGCACCCAATCAATCTGTCTGATAGATTGCACCAGGTTCTCCGATGGGCTCTTGGGTCTGTGGAAATTTTCTTCAGTAGACATTGTCCCCTCTGGTACGGGTATGGAGGAGGCCGTCTTAAATGGCTCCAAAGGCTTGCATATATAAACACCATTGTTTATCCATTTACATCCCTCCCTCTCATTGCTTACTGCACAATTCCTGCAGTATGTCTGCTCACTGGAAAATTTATCATACCAACGGTAACTTCTATCATCTTCCTTTTCACATCCTAACATGAAAAATGATTGCAACATCATGGCTTTTACTTATCAATTATTGTGAGGAAAAATTTTTAAAAGTCTTGCTAGGTAGACAGTGTTTCTCAAGCATTTGAACTCTGTAAAATATTACCAGGCTTTTCAACCATTTTCTATTTAATATTAGAAATCAGAATTTTCAAATTCATCATTTCCGGTTTTTGCTCTAGTAATTATGTGATAAAGGGATTGACTTTGTATCATATCCTGTCATTGATCCAGCTCTCAAACCTGGCAAGCATGCTGTTTCTTGGCCTCTTTATCTCTATCATTGTAACTGCGGTGCTTGAGCTAAGATGGAGTGGTGTCAGCATTGAAGATTTGTGGCGCAATGAACAATTCTGGGTGATCGGAGGTGTTTCAGCCCATCTCTTTGCTGTCTTCCAAGGATTCTTGAAAATGTTGGCTGGCATTGATACGAACTTCACTGTCACAGCAAAAGCAGCCGATGATACAGAATTTGGCGAGCTCTATATGGTCAAATGGACAACACTTCTGATTCCTCCGACAACACTTCTAATTATCAACATTGTTGGTGTTGTTGCGGGATTCTCTGATGCACTCAACAAAGGATATGAAGCATGGGGACCTCTCTTCGGCAAGGTGTTCTTTGCCTTGTGGGTGATTCTTCATCTCTATCCATTCCTTAAAGGTCTGATGGGTCGCCAAAACAGAACACCAACCATTGTTGTTCTCTGGTCAGTGCTGTTGGCCTCTGTCTTCTCTCTTGTTTGGGTCAAGATTAACCCATTCGTTAACAAAGTTGGCAACACCATGGCTGGTGAAACCTGTATTTCTATAGATTGCTGAGCTACCACCAATAAGTTTGCCGGTATTCTGGGGCTCTATACCTTTGGAAATTGGATTTGATCCAGAATCTACTTTCTCATAAGAAACTACATATAGCATCCAGTAGTTAAGTTACATGAACTGCGAGATGATTCTCTATGAAGTTTTGAACAGCTTTGTATTTCTCTATCTGCTGAGTTTAAGGTCTGAGCATTTCTGGGAGCAAATATTATGTGAAAGACATACAGGTGATGATTGAGTTTCCCCACTGTATTTGAGAAAAGCAGAAAAGATGAATAGACATTCATTTATCATGTTTGATGTGCCATCACTTCTGCATTGATTTTATACCTTGAAACTGCCTACATCTCACAGCCTCAAGTTGTGTCTGACAAGGACTAAGGAACCACTCTTTGTAAGTTTTATTCTGTCAAGGACAAAATATTTCATACTAGTTAAAAAAAAAAAATATAAAATAATGTTTTTATTTTGATTTAAATTCCAGTTTATTCCTGATTTTTTAGTCAGATACCGGCGGAAATAGTATGGTTTTGTTCTATCTGTTCTGTTTCACTCAAATAGTATTTTTTTTTAAAATAATGAAATAATTTTACTATATCAATCATATCTCTTAATTCAATCGGTTAGATTGAGATAAAATTTTACGAGAAATCTTTTGGATATATTTATATATATAACCCTAAAACGGCGTGCTAAAACACTCTAAAATCAAAAAATTTTGTTCTAATTAAAAAAACAAACCACCAATCGAAATGAAATTGGCAAACTTGATTGAAAGTGTTGTTTAGCCAATACCTAGGACCATTTCTCCTGAAATCTTGTCGTTTGATTTCAACATGGTGTGGTCCTGTTGTCAACAATGAAGCTTTTTGGGTCTACAATGATGCTTTTTGGGTCACCAGGTCTATTAAAATTTGAGAGAAATTATTTTTTATTTATCCAGGATCGAAGCTCGGTGACGAACGAGGAATGTCACATGTCAGCCTCTGAATTAAACCACGAATTGAATTGTTTTTTGGTCCAACCTTTTCTAGAGCACTAAGTTGAGGATTATGCTCTGCTTGCAATGAAAATATTTATTTTTTTCAAAATATATTTTACGGGTTCAAGTGAACGAATAAAATCTCAGTTGTTTCAGACTCTTACAAAAGATTTATATTTTGACTCGAACTCAAAACTTACTATACAGATCTCAAACTCTTTATCATCACATGTAATACTTTTTTTTTGCTTTGCGGCAATAAAATGTTGGGAAACGTAGGAGCCAGGAAACCAAATCCCAAAGATGTGCTTTTTCTCACCTACTGGTATAATGAGGGTGGAAAAGCAGATGCTTGCTATCAAAGTACAAGATCTACGTGATGCATATGATGATGAAAGCTTTGAAACTAATCATGGAGTGAGCTACAGAGATCTCAAAACCCAGTTCTTGCTTGCTGTTCATCACATTTTTATATATGATTTTTCTTACAAGATATAGAGAATTGATTTTAGTTATGGAAGGAGTTGTTTTTCAATGAGGATGAGAAACTATATGAATTTCATTTATGTCAAATCATTTTAATTATTGCAAGAGCTTCGACCTTCACTTCTGCAATACATTTGCTGCAGAATTTCATCATACAGTATAATCTAAGAAGCTTCTGTCAAGAAAAAACATCATTTAGTAAAGAAACTTGACGTGTAAATCAAGATTTTCCAGGAATAGAAAGAATGTTGCAATGTGGATTGGCCCAAAAGAAGTAAACACAAAAGTAGAGAAGGGAGCAAGAGCTGGAAACCATAAGTCCAGCCGAAAGCATGATGCTTAGGATTTAATTATACAACAATAAAAATTACCTTATAGCTAAAACAGCTCGGGGTGGTACTGTGCACGCTGACTGAGCCGCACTGTGGACTGGACTTTTATCCTCCGTGCATCGCGCGAGTTCGTCCATCCTTTTTTTTTACACAGGTCTTCTTTATGTATTTTTTATGGTGAAATTGACAAATGAGAACCTTTGGCCGAGCGGTTGACCGCGCGTTGCCAATAGAGGCGCGCGCGAGTTCGAACCGCCTGGGCACCAAGTTTTTGTCTTTTTTTTTCTGTTTTTTCGCAGTTCTTCTTTATGTATTTTTTATGCTGAAATTGACAAATGAATACCTTTGACCAAGCGGTTGACCACGCGCTGCCAACATAGGCGCGCGTGAGTTCGAACCACCTGGGCACCAAGTTTTTGTCTTTTTTTTTAATTTTTAATTGTTTTTTTGTAAAAAAAAGGGTTTTTTTAATAAAAAAAGGGGTTTTTTTTGTTAATTTTTTTTTTCAAATCTGATTTTTTTTTAAAAGAACTTCTTTTTGTTAAAAAAAAACAAAGTTCTTTTAACCAAAAAAATGGTTGTTTTTTTTTTAACAAATCTGATTTGATTTTTTTTGGAACTTTTTTTTTAAAAAAAAACAGGGGTTTTTTAAATAATTGGTTGTTTTTTTTTACAAAAAACAAGAATTTGTTCTTATAACTAAAGTGTCCAAACCAACTTACACGCACCACGACTAATATCTAGATCCACTTTTTTTTTTGATATTTTTTTCTCTATTTTGTTTTGCCACTTATATATTTGTTTTTCTTAATCGAGGTGTTCGGGTCAGCTTACACGCACCACGATTGTTTCTTCCCAAGTATATATTTTTTTTCCTGTCCAACTGAGCGCACGACGAATAATCCCTGGGCTCATTTTTTCATATTATTTTTTCCCATTTGTTTTTCCTACTTATACATTTTTTATATATAATCAGGATGTCCGTATTAGCTTACACTCACTATGACTATTATTATTTTATAGAATACCTAAAAGAGATCGCAATTCCAAAAAGTTATGAATATATATATTTTAAGACGTTGATATGAATAAATAGCAAAATATATAATTAGTCTAACATATTTATCAGAGAAAAAATTACAACTAATTATTCACCCTTTTTTTTTCTATACAAAGGTCTTCTTTATGTATTTTTTATGGTGAAATTGACAAATGAGTATCTTTGGCCAAGCGGTTGTCCACGCGCTGCCAACATAGGCGCGCGTGAGTTCGAACCGCCTAGGCACCAAATCTGTTTTTTTATTTAAAAAAACTGTTTTTTTTTTTAAAAAAAAAGGTTGTTTTTTTTAAAAAAAAACGGGTTTTTTTTGTTAAAAAAAAGGGATTGTTATTTTTATAGTTGTTGTTGTTTTTTTAAACAAATCTGATTTGGTTTTTTTAGATACTGTTTTTTTTTAAAAGGTTTTTTTTTTTTTAAATAAGTGGTTTTTTTTTCTTTTTTACAAAAAACAAGAATTTTTTTTTATAACTGAAGTGTCTAGGACAGCTTACGCACACCATGAATAATCTCCGGAACCACTTTTTTTTTAATATATTTTTTCTTTTTTGTCCCCTTATATTATTTTTATAACTGTGGTGTACGAGTCATCTTACGGGCACCACGACTATTATTTTATAGAATGACTAAAGGAGATTACAATTTCAAACATTAATAATAAACATAAAATATTTTTTTATCAATTATCATTTTACTAATTAAATATTAAAATAACAAAATACAACATGTATAAAATCAATTAGTTTTCAACATAAATAAAAAAAACTCAGCGCATCGCGCGGGCAAATTTCGCTCGTAGATGCTAAAAAACAAAAGCATCAAATATGAGGATGATTGTAGGAGATCATAATAAACCTATAAAAAAACAAATAGAAACAAATTACAAAAACTCAAATCAAAATCAACCACATAATAAAAGATTGTATTGAAAAAAATATATACTTAAAAAATCAATAAAAGTCAATGTTAAAGAAAAAAAAATCAATACTAGGAGCACATGACTGTTTGTTTCTTTATATGAAATAGAAATTACAAGTTTACCAGGAAAACAACATAGAAAGAGAAGATATTATATTTAATAGCAAGAGAATGGAAAGTGGTGGATATCCCATTTAGAGTTAGTTATTTTTAAAAACTTTTTTATATAAAATTATTAAAATATTATTATTTTTTAAAAAAACATCAAATATTTAAATTTTATTTGTATTTATGCAAATAATTAATAAATCAGGGCGATCAAGAAAGATCACACTCCCAACAGATCACACTCCCAAATCTAACTATTTAATTCTCTCACTTCCCAATCTCTCACTTTTTACTTAGAAACAACTCTGTACACGCCTTCTTCCATAGCTCACTCTCTCCAAAGCTCACTTTCCCTCTCTCCCCTCAAATGTCACCATCACCGCCAAAGCCACTCCTGCTCCTTCCTCTCCTCCTCCTCCTCCTCCGCACCACCATCTACTGAAGCTGCCACTCTCACCGCCAATGCCACACTCCCACCCTCTCCCTCCCCGACGTCCTCCCCTACTCCACCCATCACCAGAACCCCCTCTACTTCCATCCACTCCATTTTAGACCCCAAACAACTCAGAGCCCTCCAATCTATGGACATCCCAACAGCTAAAGACCCTTGCATACAACCTTCTCCTCACAACGCCACCATTTGTGACTCTTCATCCCCTTTTCGCCACCTAGTCTCTCTTCACCTCTCCAACTGCTCCTCTGACCTCGCTCTCTCTTACACTGCCCTCAAATCCCTCTCTACTCTACAATCTCTCTCCTTCACCAACTGTCCTGTTACTCCTACTAGATTCCCTTTAGATCTTGCTCTCTCTCTCCGTTCTTTCACTTGCATTCACTCTCTTAAACACCTCACTGGTGTTGGGCTCTCTCACTTTGTCAATCTCACTGATCTCACTGTAAGTAATGTGCCGGTCAATACTAGTGGTCTTTATGTGGTTCTTGGTAACATGCATAAGCTTAGGTCTGTTACTATCTCCAATGCTAATGTCACTGGCTACATACCAAAACATCTGCTTTTCAATCTTACCCACATTGATTTTTCGGGGAATGGGCTTAAAGGAAGGATACCCAGTTCCATTACACTTCTTGAAAATCTTGAAAGTCTCAACCTTTCCTCTAATGCACTTACTGGGGGGATCCCCAGTAATTTTGGTGACTTGATTTCACTAAAGAATGTGTCTTTAGGGTCTAATTCCTTATCTGGGGCGATCCCGGACTCAATATCAGCAATTCCTGATTTAGCTCATGTTGATCTGAGTTCAAATCAGTTGAATGGGACAATTCCAAAGTTTTTTGCAGAAATGAAGAATTTGAGGTACTTGAATCTTGCGAACAATGAGTTTCATGGTGTTTTGCCTTTCAATCTTACTTTTATGAAGAGATTGGCTGTGATCAAGGTTGGTGGAAATAGCAATTTGTGTTACAACCATACGATTTTATCATCAAAATTGAAGCTTGGAATCGCCCCTTGTGATAAGCATGGATTGCCATTGTCACCACCTCCTGCAAAGGATGATTCATCAGGAGATGGCAGTGAGAGTGATTCATCAGATTATGATGATGGAAGTGATGATTCCAGCAGCAAGAAAGAGGGTCACCATGGACCCAACAAGGTTGTTCTTGGTTTGGCAATTGGGCTATCATCTATAGTCTTCCTAATAGTCTTCCTTATTCTTCTCTCCAAAAGGTGTGGTTAATTAGAAGGTAATGCTGTTTGTTTAGAGTTTAGAGTAGAGAAAAGCTGATTGTTAGAAATCATTTTGATTGTTTGATTGGTTATACACTTGAGCATGAAGAAGAGAAGCTGTAAAGGAGGGGGAAATGAAAGGAGAGGGTGACGTAATTATGAGGGTGGGTTATTATTCGCTGGATGGAGAAAAGAGTAGTGATTTCTATTTTTTTATTTACTCTGAATTTGGCTATTGTGGATGAATTATTTCGATTCTGGGGGAAAAGTTGAAATTGTTTTTTCCCCACCTTCTTTAATTCGGCCTCCATGTTTGATCCTGCCTGTTTTCCACTTAATTTTGAAAATTTGGCCTTCCTGTTCATCCTCAATGATTTGAATTATTAATTGCATTGCTAGAGACACATAGGAGGTTGTTCTCTTAGCTGTGATGATAATAATAAAGCCAAAGTTGTAGTCCTTCACTCACTTTAGGTGTTAAAAGTGATTGAGAAAAATGATGTTCCCACCGCATTACAAGTCACAGGAGACTTGAAATGAATGGGACTTGGTAGATGTATTGACTGACAAGAAATTAATTATATGCTGTTCAATCTAAACCCTAAACCCCAAGTAAATAAAAAATAAGCAGAGTTGTTCCTGTTTCATCTCGATCTGCAGCTTGTTGAGGCTGGCAGATTGTTTATGTCATTCCATTGATTCTTTTATGCCAAAGTTGTTTCCTCAGAATTTCCATGAACACAGAATGATGTTCTTCAATTCTACAGTCACACTATTCTTCTAATTTCCTTAGTTATGAGATAACACAAGGGAGTGAAAAATCACATCGTTTTTCTGTTTCATCAGTTATTATTAAGAGAAAAAACTAAGAGATGCGGCAAGAGTTTTGTTCACTAATTTTTCTAACGCTGACAAATTTATTTTTTAGTTTATTCCTCTGATTTTAGATATGGTGATTTGTTTTAATTTTTTATATTAAAGGATCACACGGTGTTGAGATAAAGTTTTGATGCTTTGTCCAAGCTTGTTTTGTTGAAATTAAATGAACTTTTATTAATAGGGTTTTTTAAAATTTTGACTTTCATTTTTTTTTTCATTTTTTTTAATTAATTTGTCTTGTTGTCATTACACGAGTCACGAGAGTTGATGGGCTCACCTAAGTTTACTAGGATTCTTTCAAGGTCTTTTTTTATAAGTTTTTAGTTTTTATTTTATTTTATTTTATTCATTTAAATTAAGTTAGTTAAGAAATTAAGTTTTTATTTATTTTTTATGAGATTATTTTAATTTTATAAATTGAATCGTGAATTTAACATGTTAATCTAAGTTGACTTAAGTCATTTGTATTTCTTTTTAGAATGATTTTTTTTTGTAATTTTGTCATTCAAAATGTGAATTGAGTTTTAGTTTTTTCTTAATTTATTTATGGATTACTTTATTCTCATGCCATGGGTTGTGTGTATAACAGTGTAATCTAGATTGACTCGATTAATATTTAGTTTTTTATATAAAAAAATTAAATTTTTTTCTTCCGGTTTTGCCCTCTAATATTTTATTAGTTGCTCTTTTTTAATTCCTAGATGAATTATAATGTATTTTAGATATTATTATTTATTAAATTTCATTTAATATTTACTTTGTTATCAAGCTTATAGAGATTTTTTATAAGAACCATTAGTTGGAAATTTAATTGTGATAATTAATCTATGACTTGATTTTAAATTAGTTAGAAAGTAATTAATACAATAAATTATAATTATAGGCCTAGAAAAATCAAGTATGGACTTAATCGATTAATTTCTGAAATTATTCTAAAATAATATATATGATATTATTCAAAAAGAAAAATTAATATTTTAAGATTTTAGGTTTTCGGTGCGTGTGGATTTTTATTTGAAAATAGACACAAGAATGAGTTATGGTTTGTGATAATTCACAATTAAATTGTTCTTACCTTGGAAGAAATTCAGCGAACAGCTTGCGCGCATCATCAACTCTGCCAGTCTTCAACCAAGAAGCAACGAGAGGATTAATAACAGCAATATAAAAACCAAAACCCATCAGTTCATTCACCTTCCTTCACCAATCTTTTTCATGCCCATTCATAATCAGATTCCAAAGAAAAACCTTTTCGTTTCTCGTCTTATAAAAAAGGAAGCAATCCCATCCCTCAAATCCCCACGAGTTACATTCATAACAAGCACATGAATGGACATTTTTTTCCATCTTGTAAAGATTCAAGCTCTGCACAAAGGTGCAAATATTGAACAACAAGTCCTTAACTCAATTTCACTTTTTGAGACATGGAAAGCAGATCAAATACTTTATCAAGATTGCCCGTTTCACAAAATGCATAGCTTTAGTGATCTTGTTATATTTGGCTTGGGTTCATGTGGGTGGGATGGGAACGCTTGCATGAGAAAAGTGTAAATTTGATGATAAAAGAATGAACTTTGGATGTGGGTTAGTGAAAAAGAACACATCTTTGGACTGAAAAGAGTGTTTTCCTCTGCTGTTTTTGCAATTTAGAGAGAAAACTTTGGTGTAGTCATTTTGGCCATTAAAATCAACGTTGGAAGTAGATGAAGGCGGGAAAGCTCTAACTAGAAATAACTGGGGAAAAACAAATCGAAGTTCTTAACACAGCTTTTTCTTCGATGTCAACTTGAGTTTATAAAATGGAATGTGGATTCCACGCGCTAAAGAGACATGTGGCCAAGCTAATTTTAGCCACCGTCGAAAACAACTACTCTACTCCAACAGGTGGCGGTCTTATATAAGAGAACCTGTGGATCTAATCCACTAGAATTTTCAGAATCTCAAAGATTTCCTGTGAAAGATGGTTTCAGCTCTTGTTTTCTATCCTCAAAACAGTTTCTTCAACAAACCCTCCTGTGTTTCTTTCAGCAAGCAGCTCAAGTTGTGGCACCCCTTTTACTCTCTTATAGGTATTATCTCCTTGGCAATCGCTTTCCATTAATTTATATTTGCAAGTTTTGACTTTTTATTTTGAATTAATGGGGCATCATCATTCAAGTTGTTGTGCGACAAAACTATACATGGATAGATCTGCTGCATCCTAAATTGCTTTTTTAGTTTTTCCTTTTATCTCTTTTGTTTCTTTCTTACACATCTTTGTGATTGATGGGTGTCCACCATTTCATGAATGGAAAATGCTGAGATTCCCTCAACATGAGGCAGCATGTGATTTGAGTTATTGAGATTATGGTAAAGGCTGCAAACGTCTCTCTTTTTTCAATTCTTGTGTCCTGGAAAATACTAGCATGCGATTGGGTTTCGTATGGACTTGGATGAATTCATTTAGTGTTGGTGAGCTTGCATTGAGCCTGAGTTCCACTCATGAAATTTGATGGCCCATGAATAGTTTCTGACATTACAATGTGCTGTGGTAATTACAGAGCTTCTATGATAATTACAGTACTCATCGCTGAATGCGATCTATCGAAGAATATTGCATTTCCCCACCCTTGAGGTTTTGGTACTCCTATGGTGGTTTCAGTGGTTTTTCTCGATTTGGTTAGACTGGTGGGGAATCCTCTAGTCCCCTCGGTGATGAAACTTCCAACAGCACAAACTGCTTTAATTTTTTTATACTGATTGCAATTCAGAAACAGATCACGTTTAGCATTTTTTTTCCTATCAACGGGGTGTGTGTTAGTATTGGGCCAATTAGTTTTTTGAACTTCAAACTGAGAGCTCATTTTTTGATGCAGCTTGTTAAATTTGGCTGAGATTGCAGATTCTTCCTTAGCTTTTGCATCACATAATGGTGTGCTTCAATTTAGTGTTTCAAGCACAAAGTCTGATGGAAGTAGCAGAGGCAGACCTCCCCGGAAAAGCTCTGCATCAGGAAGAACAGAAAAGGAGGATGAGGATTCAAAGTCCCAATCTTCTGTCAGAAAACAACTTATGTCATCTAACCAGGAAGAGATAATGGCCCTGTTCAGACGGATACAGTCTTCAATTTCAGAGGGTGAGTCTACAGACACCAAGAAGAAAAAAGCTAGCAGGTCCGAGAAGTCTCCAACCAATTCCATCTTGGAAGTTCTTCGCCATTCAAGGAAGCACTCAAAAGGTAATCAGATTCTTTCCCTTAATCTCTTATCCCCGTGCATCATTATCGACCTTGCTCGCGGCACTCCTACCGCTATGCGTGTGCTCTGTTACTCACTTAAATGTCTGAGTTGGAGTTTCATAACTTTGACAGGCCCGAGTACAGTCAGGGAAGGGAAGAAGGTCCTGACACAAGAACAAAGTGTGCCCGAGGACCAGAAGACGCAAGCAGAACATGCCTTGGATGATGTTAAGTTAACCAGACCGCCGTCTAATTTCACAAAGAAGTCGCCGATACCATCTCCATCAACCTCGAGAGAGAACACTACTGAGATGAATGGTGAATCATCAGAGGGCGAAGCCAGCAACCACAAGTTAGAGCTGCCTGGAGTGGAGAAAATGAAACTGGCCGAACTGAAGGAACTAGCAAAGTCCAGGGGAATCAAAGGTTACTCAAAGTTGAAGAAGTGTGAGCTTGTAGAGTTGCTGAGGTCCTGAAAAATGGAAAGTTCTTGAGCCAGAAAACGGGCAAACTAGCTGCTGGAAACCAATGAACACGGCAGCAAAAAACATGAATTCCAAGAACTGATAGTTTTCTAAATGCAGTTCCTTTGTTGTTTTAGCCACAGATTTTAAAAAAAAAAAATTGTTTTACTTTTCCTCCATTAACGTTGTTTCGTTATTGAGTTCAGTGGTTTATACATCAAACGCATGCGGTATAGAAAACACAGGCAAATCTGGATAACATTTTGTTCGCCTATTTTGTGCCTGTTTGGGGGGGATGGGTGTTGTTTTTTAAAATGTTTTTCATCATGAATATATTAAATTTTTTTAAAAAAATCATTTTTTGCATTGTGAAAATAATTTATAAACATGAAAAACATTTAATTTTAAATAAAAAATTATATATTTTTTTAAAAAATTACAAGTAATTTTGAAACGCAATATGAAACACTATCCCTTTTGAGTTAATCATGTAAAGTATGAATTATTTTATTTTTTATATTTTTACCTGGAATTTTATATATACTATGAATGTTTATAATCATGTGAAGATGTGAATGATTTTATTTTCTATTTTTTTTCATCAAACAATCATTCTACAAAGTGTTCTGGACTTGTTACAAAATTAAATAAACTGCATGATTGATATCATATTTATAAACACGCAATTTATTATAATATTATCTTTAGCAATATCATATACATATTTATTATCTTAATATCCTTTAACAAATAAAAAAGGCAATCCCTTGTATTTATGATCCTTTTTTAAAGATATTTTTTCTATATTTCAAAGTTACTTCTTATTTTATTCCACATATATAATAAACCCTCAAATCTTTATTTTTTTCCACTAAATTAGTCTACATCTATAAACTATATGCTTATAGCATTTATCTTACACGCAAAACATGTAATTTCACATTCATTTTCTTTCCATAATAATAACTATTCATGCTTCATGGTTATCAATCAATAGTCCCCAAGTAATGTGACGTAATGGTAGAAAGTCTTCGATCTGCAAAACAGGTTTCAAGTTTGAATCAGGGTGTGAATTCTTTGTAAGAGCTTGGATAACTGGGATTTTACTTGCTCATCTAGAATCACAAAGTGTACTTTTCAGGAATTGGATATTCCTCGCATAAAAAAAAAGTTTTTATTTTTTTTCTAACACATGAACATTTTTTTCGCTTTCCAATATTTAAACTTATATACCATAGACTTGCTTTGGTGGTCATGCCTTTTATTTAAACACAATCTTATTCATTTATTTATTTCTTGTGTCTCATACTAAAAAAATGATCAATGCCATTTATCCAACTTTTACTCAAATCTTCATGATCTAACAATATTTATGATTGAGTTCATCAATTGAAATTAATATTTGTGACTCCAACTTTTACTCAAATCTTCATGATCTAACACTATTTTATGATTTAGTTCATTAATTGAAATTAATATTTGTGACTCGTGTTTTTCTTCCATACATTACCTTGAATTTACATACAAAACATTCCGTAAACTATATATTATATGGTTGAGCACATACAGCACTTGAAAATATTTCACAGTTTCATAATATATCTCATACATAAATATTACATCTCATTTAAAATTATTACACATTTTTTTATTATACCTCTTTTGTAAATATTACACTTTTGTAATATATATCATTTATGAATATAACTTTTCACTGGAACTGACTTGGTATTTTCTTGGAAATGAGATAAAAATTGTGTTTTAAAATATTTTTCAGTTGAAAATGTATCAAAATAATATATTTTTTTAATTTATTCTTAATATAAATATATTAAAATAATTTAAAATCACACACAAAAAAATGAAATGACAAAAAAACAGTTCATAACATCTAACTTCAAACGTACCTTTAATATTTAGCAACATAGCCTGTCATTACCGCCGACTAATTTACACCTCAAGTACATATGCTCACAAGATACATCATTTGTACATCAAATAAATTACACTAAACACTTCTTTAAATAAATTTTTTTTTAAAAAAAATGATGAACACCTACATGTACTCCATGAAGTGTACTCCTAGCAAATTGGATCCAACAATAAAGATACTTTAAAAAATAATATAAATTATATTTTAAAAATTTATCTAATAATTTAAATTTTTAAATAAAATTATTCTTTGACATGATATCAAAACCTTATTGACCCAACAATCATGAGTTCAAATTTCACCTCATTTTATTTGATACAAATCAAGCACAAAATAGTATAAATTTATCCAAATTTCAAGCCCAAAAAACTTTCACTTGAAAAAATATGTTAAAGAATAATATAAATTATATCTTAAAATCTCATCTAATAACTTAAACTTTTAGATAAGATAGTTATTCCACAAATCCCTAAATTTCTTTCAAACACCCATGACATCTCTTTTGGTTGTCATAGCAGTCTGGATTTTAACTATTTGGGCTGTCAAACCTCCACAATTTTAGGCTGCCATAACTTCCTGTTATTTTATAAATCAGATTTGTCCCAACAATTGTTTAACCTATCATCAGTCATAACAGCCCTTGTCACTCTAAAATTCTACATTTTTACACGGCTGTCATAACAGCTCTTATTCTAAAAATTCATACAACACTTAAATCTAACCAAGTAAGCAGCACCCATCTACCCTATCACCAGTTGACTGGACATGAAAGGAAGGCAGGACAGATTATTCCAGTGGAAAAAAGCAAGTTGTTGGATTTGATCCCTACTCAACATACAAAAACATGATATAAAAAAGGGCAAAATCACAAATTAATTGCATTTTGACGCCCCTAAATTGACTTCAGCTTCCAATGTTTTCCAATCCAGAAGCCAAGATATCAATAAATTTCTTCCAAGGTAAGAACAAAACATAAACATTTGCATACCCAATTTACCTCGATTGCATTCCAATTTCCAACTGCTAAAGACATCATTTTCCTACTGGCCTAGAAGGCATCTACAATTGCTCAGTTCACATTTATTATTGACAAACAAACCACATTGATTTTGATAGGGAATAATGGATGCATGATATCTGCATAATCAAACAACATTATATTGATAAAAACACAAGCAGCGAAACAAGAACACAAAAATGCATTGAACTTCAGATTCTCTACCAATTCAAGAAATTCTAGATGAAAATTATAACTCCAGGTACATAAATCCCTGCCAAAGGTTAACGACTTGCCAAAATTTAAACTTAAAGAAGCCAGGAAATGATCTAAGATCCAATATTTTGGGATTTGTTAAGGATGACTCCTTCATATTTGACCTGGAACCATTTCATCGCATCATCCTTTGTAACTCTCTGGTGAATGCCAACACGTGACTTGCACCTGCGACGACGACCAACTCGGTACCCAGGACGTTCCAAAACAACATAGAAGTCCATGCCGTAAATACCAGTGGAAGGGTCATACCTGAGAAGGGATGATAAGACATTATGCTGAGCATACAACACAGTACCCGGTCAAGTTATTAAAAAATAAAATCCCGGTCCAGCGGATGTGACCACCTAGTAGAATTACAAGGTTTATACAAGTGCTAGATAAAAGAAGCCAGGCATAAATAACTGTGTTGCAAGATGGTAGTTAGGTATCACCATATTATCCCTTCACAGATGCCTCTGTGGACAGGGAAGAAAAATTCCAAAACCAACAATCACTAAAAATTTGGAATGGATCGAGCCTTGAGTGCTGCAACATAAAAAATGTTTATCTTCAAGATCAATATACCATCGCCATTCCAACATCAAAAAGTCCAAATGATGACCCGAGCATCAGGGTAAGATCAGTTTTTCCTTCAGTGTATATGCACAATAAAAGACCTCTCGAAAATCCATTTTAGTCTCCACTTGCAAAATCATATTTAAACACGAGTAAAAAAATAACCTAACCTAGAACAATGTGGACATTGAAAAAAGGTAATCCACAAACAAAGCTAACCATGTTTCATGCGCCCTGGTTAAAGCATTACATAAACCCCACTTCAGCAACTAGTGGCACCATCTAAACCACAGGTATTATAGCCTTAACCTTCAAAATTGCACAGTGTTCAAGCCTCATATTCAACTGGGTCACACGCAATACTAATACAATTCAAAAAGAGAAATACAAGACACCTATCATGCAAGATTTTACAACAAGTAAACATAAATACAAGGGGAAAAGACTCACTTGATTCCAAGATCAATGTGCTCCTGAATACCGAAACCAAAGCAACCAGTGTCACTGAAGTTCCTCCTCAAAAGCTCATACTCCTTCACCTTCAACCCGCTCTCAAGCAACTGCATAGCCTTGTCTCCCCTCACAGTCACATAGCAAGCAATCTTCTCATTACGCCTAATCCCAAAAGATCTAACAGTATACCTAGCTGCTCAATAAAAACAGATCAACAACTAAAACAAAATCACTTTGAAAAGAGAGAGAGAGATGGAATGACACATACCTTTTGAGAACACCGGGGTTTGGCCACTGAGTTGTTCGAGCACCTTGGCGGCACGAGTGAGCCGGTCTCCGCTTTCACCGACGGAGATGTTCAGGACCAACTTCTGGACCTTGATTTCTCTCATTGGGTTTGATAGCTTCTTCTCTGAAGCCTGCTTTTTTTTATAAAAAAAAACAAGAAATAGTTATAGAGGAGATTCTTTAACAGCATCCGTAGAGAGATTGTAGAGAGAAAAGAACTACAATAACAATACCATTGTGATGTTGTGGTTGGTTCGATGGAGGCAGAGGAGGAGGAGGAGAGGCTGTGGAATTAGTTTCTACAAGAAGATTAAATAAGCCACTAGGGTTTTGTGCTATGATGTGCTTGCCTGCCTGGTTTAGGTTACTGACTGGAATGACAATATTACCCCTTCCATCTCTCGGACAAAATAGAAAACTCAGAATTCCGTTGTCGGGACTTGAACCTGGGTCGCTCGGGTGAGAGCCGAGTATCCTAACCAACTAGACTACAACGGATAGGGCAGTATTCAACACGCACAATTATATAATCACTATTATACGTAGTAATTTGAATTAAAACTAATTGCACATGTGAAAATTCCCTACATGAAAATTAGATGTTAAAAGTGCATTAAATTAAGATTGCAAGGATATAAATATTTGGATACTATACTTGAGAAAATAAATTAATTCTCCTCTTTTATATTTTTTATGAAAATTCTAGTTGAACATATTCGATAATGCAAATTAAAATTTTGACATTTTACAAGGGAAACAAGCCTTTTGAAATCTTGTTTAATGAAAACAATTCAAATATACTGTTATTGTTGATTGCCTTAAAAAAAACATTGATGTCGACAAAAAAAAAGAGTCAAATAAGGGACAATATGAAAAACAACATGAATTATTTTTATTTATTTTATCTTTAATGGTTGATTTGTGTTCGAGTTTTTTTTCCAAAATGATATCGAGAGAGAGAGAGAGAGAAAAGGAGAGGATAGGATGTGTTGTTATGGTTGATTGAATTGCTTTATATATATATATATATATATATATATATATATATATATATATATATATATATATATATATATATATATATTACATGGTAGGAGTAAAGTCTATCAATTATATGTCTATATACAATATATATTTTATATAAATAGTTATATTAAATAATGTAACATATTAAGCCACATTTTAAAGATATTAAGTGATTTAGAATCATCAATTTGTCGATCAGAAATCAATGGCAAGGATGAAAGAGAGCCTTTTTGAAAACATTAACCGATGAAAAAGATGAAAGAAAGCTTTGGTGAAAAGATTAATGTTTTGGCGTTTGATAGAAATATATAGAACAATAATCTCTTGACAAGCTACGACTTTACGGATGGAATGACAATCTATTTCAATAAATTTGGTATGCTCGTGAAAAATGGGATTGGTGACAATTTGAATACAACTGGTATTGTTAGTATAAATTGAAGTAGAAACAAATTGGATAACATGAAATTTGCTTAAATTTGCTTAGCAATCCACAAAGTGATTCAATTTCAGAATAAACAGACGACATAACCCAATATTCAGACTTGGTGGATGGCTCTGAGACCTAAGCCTATTTTTTACTTTCTAATAAAATGAGGTCATCATCAAGAAACATATTGATTCATAATATAATAATGAGCATCTACACAACCAGCTTAGTCAACATCATTAAAGCCCAACAAATGTAGAAACTTCTTGAAAAGAAAGAACAAATCATGACCAGATATTCCCTTGAGATATCAAATAAGACAATTAATAGCCGTCAAATATGACAGCATGAAACCTGTAAAAAATAACTCACCTGATGAACAAAAAATGATATATTAAGTCGAGTAATGTTTAAATAATTCAAACTACTTACCAATTGTTGATACATTGAAAGATCATATAAGAGATCACCACCTGTATTAGATAGCTTTAAATTTACCTCAATTTCAGTAAAAAAATAAATTGTTATCTTGAAGGCTAGATAAATAAACAAGTTATTGGCTATACTTATCTTGATGTAAAAGTGTGCCATTTGAATAATGTTGATCCTAAAGTCTAATAAATTATTATAAGAGACCAAAATCTTTCATATAAAAGAAATATTTAAAGTGTTGATAAATTGGTCAATTAACTAGAGATAAAATCTAGTAATCACAATATCATTAATATATAGAAGATGTATAATGATCCAAATGGTTGCCCTAGGAAAGAAATAAAGAGAGATTATATCAATTTTGAGTAAATATAAAACCTTGTAGAGTTGTACAAAACTCCTCAAATCATGCTCATAGTTTCTAGTTTTAAACTATATAGAGATTGCTTCAAGCAATAAGCCTCAACATAAAAGAAAGGAAACAAACAAGAAGAAAGAGACATAAAGATTTATTCTTTGAGGTCACCATGTGAAAAATCATTTTTCATATCCATCTAATGAAGTGATTATCCTTTGGAACAACAATGACCATTAAAATATGGACAATAATCATTTTTATAGTAGGGGTGAATGTTTCCTCATAATTAAGCCTAAATTTTGCCAAATCTTAAAAGCCACAAGATGAGCTTTATATTGTTTGATAGATATATCAACATGTAGTTTAATGTTATTATCATTTACATCCAATAATCTTAACTCCAACAAGATAACGGATGATGTCTCAAACATGATTTTTCTAAAAAGCCTGAAGTTCATTTTGTTTAGCTTACTGTTAACACTTTTAAGTAGTATTTAAAATAATACTTAAAAATAAAAATGTTATCAAAAGAAACTTAAAGAGTGGAAGGAAAAAATTCATACCAATCCAAGAGCTATGAAAACCTGATAGACTATCAAAGTGTATGTACGACATGATTAAACAAGGGTTTATAAGAAACAAGAGATAATGCATGACATTGTTGATACATAATACCTAGATTAAAACAACAATGAGTGATAAACAAATCATTAAAAGAAATAAGTGAGATAGAGGAAGAAAAAGAATTAGAACAAGACAATAATAAATATTAAATTTAAAAAAAAAACACATTTTAAGAAATACAAAGATTAAGAACATTTGTACTATAATACATAACTTTCATGAGAGTTACTTAACCAAAAGAAACACAATAAAAAATTAAGCAATAAGCTTATGATATTTAATAAAAGGTAAATGAACAAAACAAAACACAATAAAAATGTGCATGGAGTTATAATCAAAAGAAAGATAAAAAACAAATATATGAAGAATCAAAATGCAAAGTAGGAGAAGACAAACAATTAATAAAATATATAGTCATAGATAAGGCTTCTATCTAAAATCTAGAAGGAATAAAAGATTCAAGTATAAATAACATCTAAAATATGACAATCTTTACGCTTAGTAACATTATTTTATTGAGGAGCGAAAAGGCATGAAATTTGATATAGAGTACTATTTTGTTAGAGAAAAGATTGAAAAGAATGAGACATGTATTCTCTTATAAAACCCAAGTGTAAGGTCTTAATACACAAAAAAAAACTGAGTTTCTACATAGGCAATAAAAGTTTAGAAAGTTAAAAAACATATAAGCTTTAAAACAAAAAAAAATAGACTCATGTAAAACAATTGTAATCGTCAATAACTATCATAAAACACTTGTATTGGGCATGAGAAGAAACATGACTCGTGTCTTAAATATTAGAATGAATAATTTTAAAACATTAGAATAATGACTACCTTCCAAAGAAAAAGGTAAATATTTATTTTTTTTCCAAGTTTATAAGGAGCACAGTTAAATACCAATGAAGAAAACTCATTAGTATTATTCAAATAACCATGTTTTATAAGATATGTCATAATTACAAAGTTAGGATGACCTAATTTTTTATACCAAAATTTATTGTTATTATTATAAATAACACACAAACAATATAAATTCAATGAGGAAAAGAAAAAGACTAAAGAGGAAGATATCTCATTTTAGACCCTCACATTATTTCTTATCCTAACACTTGATTCTACATATAACAATCAGAATAATCAAAATAAAGATAATAATTTATTTTTACTAATTATCCAACCAAATAACAATGATAAATAAATCAAGAGACATGAAAATATTAGTAAAGAAAAACCTTAAATTGCCAATTGTTACAACAAAAAAAGTATTATATGATGTTTACTATTAAACGTACAAACATCATTTAAATTAGTTGGACAACTAATCATGTGATTAGAAGTTGTTGGGTTAATTAACCAATGAGAAGTTAAAAGATTTGTTTTATATTAGAGACCAAAAGAAAAAAGGAAGAAAATAATCATATATTGAACCTTGCCAAAAGTAATGTTAGAAGAAAAAACTCGAATAATAGGTTATACAATAGATTTAGGCACAAAAATAGGTTGAACAACAACATGAATGGTAGAGGTGTATCAATTATAAGGGTGGATAGGACAATCCTTAATAATATGACCTTTCTTATTGCAATAACTACATGATTTTTTATTGCACTATTTTTCCATGTGCCTACTTTTCTTGCAACTATAACAATGTTGAAAGAATCTATATTATCTTCTATTTTGAACTGCTTGGGCCATATTAATTATCTTAACAATTAGTATCTTTAGTAAGACCAAGTTGTGAGGTGAGATTTTGTTTTACAAGCAAGAGTTCACCCAAGAAAAACTTCAAAGATAGGACATATTAGCGATTGATTAACCTATCTCGTGCACTTTTAAATTCAAGTTGTAGATTCATTAAAAATTGATCTCATTGGCTCTAATAGTGAACCATTTGTATTGTTGCTAAAGATTTCTTAGTAACTAAAGCATGCACCGACCCAAAATAATCATTTCATAAATTAATAAAGTCAGAATAAGATTTCGTGATAAAGAGAATTCCTTTATGATAGTTCCAGATCTTGATAATAAATTTATTAAAGATAATCTCATATCATTTTAGCAGTAATGAACCCATATAGATTGTTGATTATACAAGGTTTGTAATAAGTGTTTTGTGGGTGCGGTTAAATAAGTGTTTTGTTGATAAAATGAACTATTTGATGGTTTAGACTAATAATTTAGGGGCCTAATTCTAAAAACACTTTTATTATAAGGACTAAACTATAAATTTCATAAGAAACAACAATAAAAAAAAATCAAATAAAGACCAATTTGTAAATGGAAATTTAATAAAAAATTACAAGAACTATGATGAAACCTTATCAAGTCTGCCCTCACATTACTAAACGTTTGCAAGAAAAAAGAAGAAAAGAAATGTAATGAATATTCTCATTACATCACTTGTCAATAAACATACAGATAACATTTTTTATTTATTTATTTATGACATGAATGGTACTGCTAGCAATAATAAAAATTACAACAGCAGACAGTCACAAATGTTTTACTTGAAATCATATGGAAGCATCACTCTCTCTGGTGGACTTGCTGCGTGTTCCACGGTCAGCAACTGCCTCTACAGTAAGAAAGAAGAAGAGGAAAGACGCGTTTTAAGTTATAGTCTATCTGACGCGGTTTTCGAGTTCCTAATTCCATATCTAGTCGTTCTTGAAAAATATATTCCAGAAGTTGATGGCCATTCACATGCTGAAGTAAGAAACAAGTCAGAAAATAAATACCACATGTTGATGGCTGTTGACATCCTGAAGTATGAAACAAGTTAGAATTGATCGACATCTTGAAGTAAGAAACAAGTTAGAAAGTAAATTCCCGATGGTTAGTAAAGCTAGCTCAAGCCCAAAAGGAAACGTTTTATTGTAACTACAGGGACTAAAATGAATACTACCCTACACAAGTTTCGAAGTTGTGGGTTTTGGTTTCAGGGTCTCAAAATTCTTTTCAAATCACATCCTCACCCTCGTCAAGGTACCGAGAGCCATATATTTTATGGTCAATTCAAATTGGGTGTCCTTGATTAGATAAATAAGGTTTTCCAAGTTGCCAATCCTGGTCAAGGTACCGAGAGCCATATATTTTATGGTCATTGATTAGATAAATAAGAAAACAGTTTCATATGGTCACTAATAATAAAAAATATAAGGCTGTCATACCACTTCACCATGAACGCAAGCACGGTGCCAATGGATTCTTCAAAACTAGTGCTTCTACTTTCGTTCTTATACATCCTTCTACTCCAGCCTTCCCTCAACGCTGCTCAGCCGAACTTCACTCATTATGACTGTAACTGGAACATTGTCAGTAACAGTAACTACACAACTGATAGCAACTTCCATAGAAACCTCAACAGTGTTCTGTCCTACATAGCATCCGCCACTCCGATTGACTACGGATTTTACAGACTATTCGCCGGCGAGTTTCCCGACAGTGTAAATGCATTTGCACTGTGTAGAGGAGACGTTGCAGTTGATGTTTGTCGAAGTTGCGTTAATAACTCTACTCGAAAGATCTTAGAGGTTTGTCCAAACACGATGGATGTTTTTGGAGTTTACGAACTCTGTCTGATACGATACTCGAACAGCCCTATATTCGGTGTTGTGGATGACCATTATTTTTTCGACGAGGAGAATGAACAGAATGTTTTGGATGTAACTCTATTCAATCAGGCACTCCAAACATTATTTGCGAGACTTGGAGCCAGAGCTGCATCAGGGAACTCTTTCAAGAAGTTCGCATCTGGAAACCAAAGTGCTGGAGTTCAAACAGTATATGCTACCTCTCAATGCACTCCTGATTTATCCGAGGGGCAGTGCTACGGTTGCCTGCTTGATCTTTACCGGCATATCCCGAACTGTTGTGATGGGAGCATTGGAGCTACACTCACAAATCCAAGCTGCAATTTGAGGTGGGATATTGTAAAATTTTTTAGTGGTACGCTAGAGATATTATCGCCCACAACTCTTCCTGCACCATCACAAGGTAGGACTTGGATTGTTATTACCCCCCTCCCGCACTTTGCTTTTGATGTTTTCATATAGAAATCATTCATACGAATTAGAATTAGTAAGGAAAAAAACTACATGTGTTTTTACCGTGTTTAAACAATTAATACTAAAAGTAGAGTAAATATTAATTAATATTAAAAAGTAGAGTGAGCTACAATAACCTTCTTGACATAATAAAAAATTATAGATTTAAAAAAAATCATATTTAAAAACATATTACATAAGCTTTATCCAAAATGCATTTGAAAAGATATTAAAATTAACACAACGAAGAAAGAATATAAAAAAAATGGGACTTGGTTACTTTATTAGTTCATCAGCAATATTAATTTCAGTCATTTTTTATTTTCTTATTTTTCTCTACTTTTGGAATTTTTTTATTTAATATTTTTTAAACAATAATTAAATATATTTTGGATTCAATCTTCAAAATTTTAATTTTTTTCTATAATTTTGTACTAGGAGTTACTGTAATTTAGCCTTCAAAATCTATTTATTATTTTTTATGGTTTATATTGTGGAATGTGATAGAACTTGAATCTATTCTCTTAAAAGAAATAAAAATTAGCTATAGATAAGCTTTTGCGAGCCACGGAGGCAACTTTGCTTTAGGTCATAAGGCCATAATCATTGGGATTGTCCACATTCAGAACTCAATAGTCTCCTCTCAAGTTTTTAAAACTTTTAGGGGCACATTGGTAATTCATGCAGGAAAGAAGAGCAATACGGCAGTACGGATCATTGTCATTATTGTTGTCCCAACTGTCGGTGTTATGATTCTCGTCATCTGCATCTGCCTATTCATAAGAACAAGAAAGCAAAGGGAAAAGGAAAGAGTTGAAAGTAAGATAGTATTTGGTTGTTGAATTGCTTTGAAATAGTTTTTATTTTTTATTTTAAATATGTATATATAATTATATTTAACTAAATACAATTTAATTATGTTCGTCCTTAATTTTCAATGCAATCATGTTTACGTGTATGCTAACTTGTTTAACTTTTGAAGTTGTGAACAACATAGAAGGTGCAGAATCACTGCAATTCGCATTTAGCACCATTCAAGATGCAACGGAGGACTTTTCGGAGAAAAATAGGCTGGGACAAGGTGGATTTGGTGTTGTTTACAAGGTAGTAAAGGATATACTGTTACTATTACATATAGTTAAATCGCAATGCTTCAGATGATTTAGGGATTAATGAATTGATATGATTTCAGGGAGTACTTCCTAACGGACAAGAGATTGCTGTGAAAAGACTTTCTAAGGATTCAGGGCAAGGAGATTTAGAATTCAAAAATGAAGTCCTACTAGTGGCAAAGCTCCAACACCGGAATTTAGTCAAGCTTCTAGGTTTCTGCCTGGAAGGAATTGAAAGGCTTCTTATCTATGAATTTGTGCCTAATTCGAGCCTTGACCATTTCATATTTGGTAAAGCTAGGAACCAACTAATTTATAGTTGTATTATATGCAATTGTGTCTCCTTCAAAATAGGAAGTACAAATGAATATTTCCTTGTACTTTTTACTTACTTGAGCCATACGAATCCTTGAAATGTAGATCCAACCAAGCGTGTGCAATTGAACTGGGAAAGACGTTACAAGATAATTGGAGGAATTGCTCGAGGGCTTCTTTACCTTCACGAGGATTCTCGACTTCGAATCATTCATCGTGACCTCAAAGCCAGCAACATTCTGTTAGATGAAGAGATGAATCCGAAAATTTCTGATTTTGGCATGGCATGGTTGTTTGTAGTGGACCAAACTCAAGGCAGCACAAGTAGAATTGTGGGAACCCAGTAAGTATCTGAACATGATAATTACCATTTATTAAGCTCATCTCTTATTGCATTGTATCAAAGAAGATGAAATGAAAAATCCCAATAATATAAATATTGTTAAACATTCTCAACATTGTCAAATCTAATAATTTGGAACTTTTTGTTGATGATAAACAGTGGCTATATGGCTCCAGAGTATGCACTGCAAGGAAACTTCTCGGTCAAGTTAGACGTATTTAGTTTCGGCGTGCTAGTTTTGGAGATTGTGACTGGTAAAAAAAATAGTTTTCGCAATGGAGATCACAAAAAGCACCTTCTGAGCCATGTAGGTAGAACCATCCACCATTCACTCACATATATAAAGCTTTATACGTACGGATATTTGTTAGCCCTTCAATATTGTGAATTCACTTTGGATAAATTTTGTAGGCATGGAGAAACTGGAGGGAAGGGACTGCTCAAGATATTATAGATCCCGTTTTGAGTAGTGGCTCAACAACAGAAATGATGAGATGTATCCACATCGGGTTACTATGCGTTCAAGAAAATGCAGCTAACAGGCCGACAATGGCTTCAGTAGTTCTTATGCTAAGCAGCTCTTCCCTCACATTGCAAATACCTTCTAAACCTGCATTTCTTATGAGCAATCAATCAGATATGTCATCCTCATTAGGGCAGAATTCAAGGGTAACTGATCAGTCCTCGCTATCTAAATCTGAACATATCCCTTTGTCTAGAAACGACGTTTCAATTTCTGAGTTGTATCCTAGATAATTTAAATAAGTTTTGTGGTTTTAGTCAGTCATTTGAATGTTTGGATTGAGATAAATATTTTACATAACATCAATGTTTTAATTACCTTTGAATATCATCACCTCTCCTTTTTCTAATTAAATTAACTCTAATTTAATTAATCACTTTTAATGTCTCAATTGAGAATGATTTTTTTTTTGTATATTTTCCGATTCATATTTTTTTAGTCATCATTGATATTGTTGAATGATAAGGAGATCCCAGCACGTGATTGTGCGTTTTGTACATCAATTTTATGACAACTTCTTATTATTCGTACATGACTAGATTATGAAACATTTTACTTTTTGAATGGTCTATATTATTGTTATAAAAAGATGGCATTTGGGTTATTTTTTAAAATTAAAAAATAATAATTAACAGAGACAATTATGTTATGAGAATTTACTTCAGAATTACTTTATTTCCCCATCTCTATCTCTTTTACTAAATATTTTATATCTCTTCTACATTTACTCTTACGTTAAAAGACACTAACTAGACCTAGCAAAAAACATATCTACCCTTATGTTATAAATCTCATACTATATATACTTACAATTTAAATACTAAGTCCAAACTATTCATAACCCTATATACGCGTCTCTCTAAAAGAAACCCAAAGAATAGACATTTTGTGCCTTTAATCCAATGGGTTGTCGTGAATTGTCATCGCCTTATATAGCCCTAAAATCTCTCTTTTCCCTCTCTCCAAAACCTTCTACCATTTATGTACTAGTTTCTGTTGACCTTGAACCTGTTATATCTACCTAGAAATGCAAGTAATTATAGATCTCAATTAAAAATTAAAAGAGTTGTACACTAATTGATTAATGAAAATATTGGTGTTCATCTTTAACTGTAGTGCCTCTCATTTTATTGATAGATAAACTGGTGAATAGACTAGAAATAAACATTGATTAAGAAATAAGATATCTGACTCGCATTGAATATTGTGTGTGTTTGCACTGTCGACCATTGGTTAGAAAAGTTGCACAAACCTTGTATAAAATATATGCACTTATAAATAATATTATAAAATATATCACCAGTTTATCTATCAATAAAAAAAATATTATATGAGTGGGAAGAAAGGAATAAAAGTTTTCATGAATATAGCTAGGTTGAGTTTTGACCTATAAATGTATCAAATTTTATTTTTGATATTTTATAAATTGTAAACTTGACCCATTCAATATTTTTTTGCATCCTAACAAGTCTGATATATCAATTTATAATTAATTTTTTAAAGACTAGTATAGATTTTTTTAGGGTTAAACATATAATTTTTATATTCTTCTACCATCCAAAAAAATATGGATTGTTAGATCTTTCATCCACAATTTTTGTTTTCAACTAGTTAGAATTAATAATACAAAAGAACATTATAATAAACTTTTAACATATCATTTATGCTGTAAAACTTATTTCAAAAGACCTTATCCCATATTGAAAAACACAACTTACCTTTTCATATGCAAAAAGTATATGTATAGAACTTTCTATCCCCCATTAAAAAAATAAGATTTTCATCAAGTGTTTATATGCTTAAACCTTGAAATGAGATAGTAAAAATAAAATAAAAGATAGTGGGCTTGTGAGTATAAGGTTGAACCGAGCAAAAGAAAACCATAATATTTTTTGATTTTTTTTATCTTCAACATTAATTTATTTTTGATAACCCTTAAGCTAAAATCATAATATTTCAAACAATCAAAAATTAATAAAAAAATTTAATTTTTTTCAAAGAAAAATTAAAACATGAAAAGTCTTCAAAACCGGACAAGAAGTTAGCCAGGGGAGACACGCACACCACCAACAACAACAAAAAAAAAGTTGTATGTGACTCGAGTTTGTTAAGTAGAATTTTTTTTTAAAAGTTTAAGTTTTTTAAGTGATGTTTCAAAATATGATTTATATTATTTTTTAATATATTTTTTTAAGTAAAAATCTATTATGCTTGAAACTTATATAAACTCACACTATTTTATACTTGATTTTTATCAAATAAAAATATGATAATGAGATTCGAACTCGTAATCACCGATAATCTAATACCATATTAAGTAATATGTCACCCGAGATTTACTGGGTATTACGATCACTGGGTATTCCACGATTTACTCGGGTATTACGATCATCGGTCCATGATGGAAAATTTCTTAAGAAGCAAGGAAATGTGGATGTTAGTGGAAGAAGGAGTACCAACAACGAGCAAGAGGGACAACGACAAGTGAAGGACAAAGAAAGATTTTAGAAGATGCCAAACTCAAGGATTTAAAAAATCAAGAACTTTCTGTTTCAAGCCATTGACGAGAGAGATAATGGAGACAATACTAGACAAAGGGTCAAAGCAAAGGCAATTTGGGGAATCAATGAAGCAAAAATATCGTGGGGTCAACTAAGGTACAACGAGCACAATTACAAGCACTAAGAAGGGTGTTTGAGTCTGCGAGCATGAATGAGGGGGGAGAAGGTAGATAGGTACATTTCTCGAACCTTGGCAGTGGTGAACAAAATGAAAGTACACGGTGAGAAAATAGAGCAGAATATGGTGGTTGGGAAAATACTGAGATCCATGATCTCAAAGTTTAATTACATAGTGTGTTCAATAGAGGAGTCCAATGACCTGGATTCGATGAGCATTGATGAACTTCATGGCAGCCTCTTAGTTCACGAACAGAGGATGCAAGAATACAAAGAAGAAGACCAAGCTCTTAAAATTGTCCATGATGGGAGGCCAACAAGGGGAAGGGGCAGGAGTTCATTCAACACTGCTAGGGGTATCGGAGGCAGAGGAAGAGGAAGGGAAAGACAACAGTTCAACAAGGAGCTAATTGAATGCTATAAGTGCCATAAACTGGGACACTTCCAGTACGAATGCCCAGAATGGGAGAAAGGAGCTCACTATGCAGAACTGGACGAAGAAGAGGAAATGCTTCTTATGACACACGTGGAACTGCATAACGCAAAGACGGATGAGGTATGGTTTCTAGACTCGGGATGTAGTAATCATATGACTGGGAACAAATCATGGTTTATAAGTTTAGATGAAGAGTTTAGACAATCTGTGAAATTAGGGAAGAATTCGAGAATGGGTGTGATGGGCAGGGGGAATGTTAGGATGGAAGTGGATGGCTTAATACAAGTTATTATGCATGTGTATTACATTCCTGAATTAAAAAACAACCTGCTTAGTATTGGACAATTACAGGAGAGGGGGTTAGCCATACTGATTAGGGATGACATGTGTAAATTGTTTCATCCTACTAAAGGATTGATAATGAGAAGTAAGATGTCTACAAATAGGTTGTTTGTAGTACTAGCTACTGTAACACATAGGGAAGATACATGTTTTAAAACTGTTATTGAAGAAGAAGCTCAGCTGTGGCACTGCCGATATGGCCACCTGAGCTATAAAGGGTTAAAAACCCTATACCATAAGAAGATGGTAAAGGGATTGCCTCTGCTGAAGGCTCCAACCAAACTGTGTGAAGGGTGCTTAATGGGGAAACAGCATAGAGACCCATTTTCCAAAAAAACACGTTGGAGAGCCACTCAAAAACTACAGCTCATGCATGCAGACATATGTGGCCCCGTGACCCCAGCCTCCAACAACAGAAAGAGGTATCTGATAACATTCATTGATGATCTCACAAGGAAGGTGTGGGTGTATTTCTTATCAGAAAAGTCAGAAGCTCTGATCACCTTCAAGACTTCAAGACTTTGGTAGAAAAAGAAATAGGAGAAAATATTTGTGGATTGAGGACAAAAAGAGGAGGAGAATTCACATCTGTGGAATTTAATGATTTCTACAAAGTGAATGGCATTAGCAGGCAGCTCACAGCCTCCTACACACCCCAGCAGAACGGAGTGGCAGAGAGAAAGAATAGAGGCATTATGAACTCAGCAAGGAGCATGTTAATTGAAAGGAAGATTCCCAGAGATTTCTGGCCTGAGGCAGTTAACTGGACTGTGTACCTGTTAAATCAAAGTCCCACCTTGGCAGTGCAGGACAAAACCCCTGAAGAAGCATGGAAGAATCAAACACCTTCAGTAGAACATCTGTAGGTGTTTGAGTGTGTTGGGTATGTGCATAACACGGATCAGAAGATGAAGAAATTGGATGTGAAGAGTACAAAATGTGTGCATTTAGGACTGAGCAAAGAATCAAAAGCCTACTGATTGTACAACCCAATTACAAAGAAGATCCTAGTAAGCAGGGATGTGGTGTTTGATGAAAACTCAAGTTGGGGAATGGAACAACACTGAAACAGAAACAAGGGGAAGTGTACTGGAATGGGGAGATAAAGGAACAGCAGAGACTGATGACAGTGTTGAAAGTGCCACATCTGCTAATGAGTTGGCAGAAGCCTCTGAATCTGCTGATGGGGTGGTTGAAGCCTCTGAAGAAGAGAATATTAAAGCAGAGACTGGGGATGCTGAGGACCATGAAGAGCCCCAAGGAGACTCGAGAAATCAGAATAATGTAAATATCAACAGAACACAAGGAAGGATGAGCAGAAGACCAACATGGATGCAGGATCATGTAACTGGGGAGGGTCTGTCTGAGGATGATGAAATACAGGAGCTAGTCATGTATACTGACACAGGGGAGCCAAGAACCTATGAAGAGGCAGCAGGGAACCCACATGGAAGAAAGCAATGGAGAATGAAATCCAAGCCATTGAGAAAAACAAAACCTGGGTCTTGACTGATGTCGCGACGATGATTTTTTACGCGCTTCGCGCCCCGCCATCCTTCTTTGATTTGGGGGAGACAACGGCGCGCGGTGAAAATGGGGTTGTTTATAGCCATAAATTTTTACGGCTATAAACAACCCCATTTTCACCGCAGCGCTGTCTCCCCAAATCAAAGGGGATGGCGGGCGCAAGCGCGTAAAAATCACCGTCACGACAGATGGTGACTCCACTAGGGATGAAATGCATGATGATGCATGTATATTTACCTGAGAGATATAGGTCCCCTTTCTTCTTCCTGACCTTCTTTTCCGGGATTTGGACCTCTAGATTTGATGGCTTCTCGCTTCTGCATACTCAAGGTGCAACTTGTGATTTTGACCGTTAAAGATGATAGATTTTTCCATATCAACGTGCCCCCGAGTTTGATCCGCATTCTTTGAAAAGGAATTATGGAGTCAACTTCATGATTTTGACCACTAGAGATGATAGATCTTTCATATCAACATGCCCCCCGAGTTTGATCCAGCATTCTTTGAAAAGGAATGATGGAGCCGACTTCAATTGCATTTGTAGATTGCTCTCGGTCGAGTCATGCCCCCAAAAGTGTTTTAGACTCTAAGTGTTTTTCTCGGAAAGGGTTGGTTATTTGCAAAGATTGTGTTTTCATGTGGGATTTTTGGAATTTCAAAGTCATTCCAAGCACAAAAAACCATTTTGATTGCCCAAGTCGGGCCATGTCACACCCAGATGTTTTAGGCTTCCCAGGTGTTTGCGGGGAAAGGGATGGCTATTTGCAAAAACCATTTCTCCTGTTTTTTTCTTTCGTTTTTTTCTGCTTTTTTTTCCTCTCCTCCCTCTCTCTCTAAAACCAGCACCGTCATCCCTCTCTCTCTCTTCGCCGACAACCAGCCCTCTTTTCCCTCACCACCGTGAGCTCGTCCTCCACAAAACCGACTCCACGGTGACCACCATCAGGTCCCAAAGCACTCCCTCCAACGCCTGTAACGGCGATGAGCAGCAGCCGAACGGCAACCCTGCACCCGACACTTCAAGAGCTCCCTCCGGCCACCACGAGCCGTCATTTTCGACGCCACCACGACGGGGAGAACCACCTCGATCTCCTCTAACCGGCGGTAGTGACAGGGTGAACCTCTCGTGGTGGTCGGCCGACCACCACGCATCGTGCACGCCGCATGCAGCGTGAATATATTTATAAATATATATTTTCTACGTGTTGGGTGGGCTGGGCTCGCTCTCGGCCGGCTCGGTTGATCAGGGCCGGGTCCAGCCCACCCCAACCCAAGCTCTCATAGTTGGGCCCCTTGGCCCAACTTGATCTAGCGCTGGTCCACTTGGGTGGGCGGCCCCAAATTAAATTTTTTATTATTATTTTATTGTTATTTTTAAAAAAAAAATAATACAAAAAAAATATTAATTAAAAAAAACAAAAAAATGTATTTGTTTTCGTGCATATGGCCGAATTTCAAGACTTTTCAAGCATATTTTTTTTCGTAAAAAATATTGTGCATCTTTCTCATACTTTAAAATAAAAATTGGATATCGTAACCAGTTTATGATTATCCGTTGGAATTTGGCCAAAATATAAAAAATAATTATAAATATTTTTGTTTTATCTATTAGGGTGTAAATTTATATTGTAAAGTATATCCATGGATAAAAAAAGGGCTTTTAACTATGGTGTAAATTTACATTGTAAAGTACACCCGCAGATGAAAAAGATTTTACTACGGTGTAAAATTACATTGTTTAATAAATCCGTAGATAAAAAAAAAATTACTACGGTGTAAAATTATATTGTAAAGTACATACGTAGATAAAAAAGGTTTGTAACCGCGGTGTAAAATTACAATGTAAAGTACACCCGCAGACAAAAAAAAAATGGTTTTTGAAAATGCAGTGCAAAATTTTTAACTTAGAAAAACAATCAAACAACAATGCAGCTTACCTTAGGTAGGGTGCACTAGGGGTGATGCGTCTTCCCCTTGCACAACAAGTCCCCTTACCTAGACTCTCGCACACCAATAGGTTTCCTAATAACCTTAATATTAGGTGGCGACTCCCGATAATTATAGTCGTAAATTTTACGGCTATAAACAACCCCATTTTCACCGCGCGCCGTTGTCTCCCCCAAATCAAAGGGGGATGGCGGGGCGCGAAGCGCGTAAAAAATCATCGTCGCGACAACTGATTTCCCAGCTGGAGCAAAGGCCATAGGGGTAAAGTGGATATACAAGACAAAGTTGAATGAAAAATGAGAAATTGATAAGAACAAGGCAAGATTGGTGGCCTTGGGATATGCTCAGAAACAGGGCATTGACTACAAAGAGGTGTTTGCCCTAGTTGCAAGGTGGGACACAATCAGAATGATTCTGTCAGTGGCTGCCCATAACCACTGGTGTGTGTATCAGCTGGACGTGAAGAGTGCTTTCTTACATGGCAAGCTGGAAGAAGATGTATATGTTTAACAGCCGAAGGGATTTGTGAAGGAAGGAGAAAAAGAAAAGGTACTCAAGCTTCAAAAGGCTCTATATGATTTGAAGCAAGCCCCTAAGGCTTGGTATAGTAGGATAGAAGCTTGTTTTGACCAGGAAGGATTTGAAAAGTGTCCTAGTGAACACACTTTGTTCACAAAGACACTTAAGGAAGGGAAAGTGCTGATTGTGAGCATAAACGTGGATGACCTGATATTTACAGGGAATGATGATGGGTTAATCACTGAATTAAAGGCATCAATGAAGAACGAATTTGATATGATAGACTTGGGAAAGATGAAATACTTTCTTGGTGATGAGGTGGTTCAAAACAGTGAGGGCATTTTCATCCGCCAAAGGAAATATGCACAGGAGATATTGTCCAAATTTGGAATGGAAAACAGCAATTCCACTAAGACACCTATGGTACCAAGATGCAAACTATCAAAAGATGAAGAAGAGGAAAAGGTTGATCCAACACAATATAAACAAATAATTGGTAGTTTGATGTACCTAACTGTATCCAGGCCAGACCTAATGTATGTGGTGAGTCTGGTAAGTAGGTTTATAGAGAAACCCACAGAGTTGCATATGGCAGCAGTGAAAAGGGTTTTGAGGTATGTGAGGGGACTACAGAACTGGGAATTCATTACAAGAAGAGGGGAGGAGGTGATGGACTCATTGCATATTCGGACAGCGATTATGCAGGTGACTTGAATGATCGTACGGGATATGTGTTTGTAATGAGTTCGGGAGCGATTGCTTGGAGTTCAAAGAAACAGCAATTGTAACACTCTCAACAACCGAGGCTGAATTTATCTCAAACGAAAGCATTGTGTGCTTGCCAAGCTATATGGATGCGAGAGAGTCTTGAGTCATTTGAAGTGGAATCAAAAGGGGTATGTGATCTATTGTGATAATAGTTCTACAATAAAGCTGTCTAAGAATCTTGTTATGCATGGAAGGAGCAAGCATATAGACATCAGATATCATTTCTTGCGAGATTTGTCAAATGATGGGGTTGTGGAGCTCAAATACTGCGAGTTCACAAGAGCAGATTGCGGACATCATGACTAAGCCTTTGAAGTTGGATGCATTTGTCAAGCTAAGGAAGCAACTGGGAATATGTGAAGTTCCAAGGTCATAAAACTGATTGTTGATAGACATACAGTTTAGGGGAGGATATGTTGAGTTTGTTAATAGTCTGTTAATGTTGTTAATTGGCTGACTAATATTCAGTTAGTTAGTTTGTTAGTATGCAGTTACAATTGGTTAGAATACTAGTTAACATACCAAAGTGTAATGTGCACTCTTCAGCCAAAAGGTAGTTAGAAAATTCAAGATTTTTGTTTTTGCTAAAAAACTTGTTTTTCAACCCAGTTTTTACCTAGAAAACAATACCTTTATAAATTTATTCATTGTCTCTGACAACTTAATAAACAACTCGAACTTGAAAAACTTCTAGCATGAAGATTTACCTTCCTCAAAAATGGAGGAAAAATAAAACTAGATAAATTATTTATGGTATTAAAATCAATATCAATGATAATTCTCTTTACACCGGATTTCAACAATTTTATCTCATAAAAAATAAATTAAAATGAAATTTAACAACACCATGATCAACTATTTTTTTATGGTGGAGTCGATATCAACTCTTTCTGTGCCTATGTCCAGAGACTATCTTTGTCTACAAATAAAATTGAAAAAAGAGATAAAATTTGATTTTAAAATTACATTTCTAACAACTAAAGGAACTGACCATTTAGTAACTGACAAGAATAGGGAGCAAAAGGAACTTTTCTTATGAATTTCCAAGTTTACATCTATTTTACCCTTTTATTTATTTTGATTTTTTTTTTTAATCTCAACTTTTCTTATAAATCAAAAGCTACCGGGTTTTAATTTGGCTTTGAAAACACTAAATCAAGGAAGGGAAGGGAACGTTTAAGGATCAAAATAAAATATTACAAAACATGCATTATTTCAATCCAGGGGAAAACAAAGACAATGAAATGGTATCCCCTCTCTGATTATTATTCCATGCAAAACGGTTCCCATAACAGCTAATGTCGTGGAGGTTACAGTCAGTCCAACTAAACTTATTAAGAGCTTATCAACAAAAAATGCCTATCTATACGAACATAATTTATTATGGACAATCAAACCACGTTGATTTTGATAGGGAATACTGCAAAATCGAAAAGCATTGTATTGATAAAAACAAAAGCAGTGTAACAAGAACACAAAAATACATAGAGCTTCAGATTCTCTACCACTTCAAGAAATTCTAGATGAAAATTATAACTCCCGGGAACATAAATCCCTGCCAAAAGTTAATGACTTGCCAAAATTTAAACTTAAAGAAGCCAGGAAAAGATCTAAGATCCGATGTTTTGGGATTTGTTAAGGATGACTCCTTCATATTTGACCTGGAACCATTTCATCGCATCATCCTTTGTAACTCTCTGATGAATGCCAACACGTGACTTGCACCTGCGACGACGACCAACACGGTACCCAGGACGTTCCAAAACAACATAGAAGTCCATGCCGTAAATACCAGTGGAAGGGTCATACCTGAGAAGGGATGATAAGACATTATGCTGAGCATACAGCACAGTACCGGGTCAAGTTATTAAAAACTAAAAATCCCAGTCCAGCGGGTGTGACCACCTAGTAGAATTACAAGGTTTATACCAGTGCAAGATAAAAGAAGCCAGGCATAAATAACTGTGTTGCAAGATGGTAGTTAGGTATCACCATATTTTCCCTTCACAGATGCCTCTGTGGACAGGGAAGAAAAAATTCCTAGACCAACAATCACTAAAAATTTGGAATAGCTTGAGCCTTGAGTGCTGCAACTTAAAAAATGTTTATCTTCAAGATCAATATACCATCGTCATTCCAACATCAAAAAGTCCAAATGATGAACCGAGCATCAGGATAAGATCAGTTTCTCCTTCAGTGTATATGCACAATAAAAGACCTCTCGAAAATCCATTTTAGTCTCGACTTGCAAAATCATATTTAAACACGAGTAAAAAAATAACCTAACCTAGAACAATGTGGACATTGAAAAAAGGTAATCCACAAACAAAGCTAACCATGCTTCATGCGCCCTGGTTAAAGCATTGCATAAACCCCACTTCAGCAACTAGTGGCACCATCTAAACCACAGGTATTATAGCCTAAACCTTCAAAATTGCACAGTGTTCAAGCCTCATATTCAACTGGGTCACACGCAATACTAATACAATTCAAAAGGAGAGAAATACAAGACACCTAACATGCAAGATTTTACAACAAGTGCAATGTGCTCACTTGATTCCAAGATCAATGTGCTCCTGAATACCGAAACCAAAGCGACCAGTGTCGCTGAAGTTCCTCCTCAAAAGCTCATACTCCTTCACCTTCAACCCGCTCTCAAGCAACTGCATAGCCTTGTCTCCCCTCACAGTCACATAGCTAGCAATCTTCTCATTACGTCTAATCCCAAAAGATCTAACAGTATACCTAGCTGCTCATTAAAAACAAATCAACAGCTAAAACAAAATCACTTTAACAAGAGAGAGAGATGGAATGACACATACCTTTTGAGAACACCGGGGTTTGGCCACTGAGTTGTTCGAGCACCTTGGCGGCACGAGTGAGCCGGTCTCCGCTTTCACCGACGGAAATGTTGAGGACCAACTTCGGGACCTTGATTTCTCTCATTGGGTTTGATAGCTTCTTCTCTGAAGCCTGCTTTTTTTATAAAAATATATGACTATGTAACAACATTCTTCATATTTACATACACACATATAAGTACTTTTAGCAACATAAAACTCTAAAATTATTTTATTTTATATATCTACTTTTGGTCAAGGTCATAAATTTATTTTTCTTTTATAACTATATCACAAAATGTGATTGCTTTTTTTAGAGTTAGGTGATAGAACTTTTTTATGATTGCTGTTTAAGCTTTATTTGGAATTATGGTCGAACTGTATTTTTAATATATATTTTTATTCCCCCTTAAAAGTTTCAAGCTTTGACAAGTCTGACAATCTACTTGACTCATCAACGTGAAGTTCATATTTTTTTTAACTCTAAAAGAATTTTAAGCCTCTTGATAGGACATGAGTCATATATAATTTATTATGAGAAGCTAAAGATATTTTATTTTGATAGGTTAGGGATATTTTATTTTGAAAAGATAAAATAAAGAAACACTAGAATAAAGAAAGGGACCTTAGAGGCTATAAAATGAAATAATGTAACCTCCACTAAAAAGGTTTAGTTTTATCCAATACTAAGAGCAGTAATAGTTTAAAAGATAACTTTATCTTTATATAAGGCATTTAAAAGTCTTTATAAGAACCTGAAATAGACAAAATTTTACTCGTTCACCTGATTCTATAAAATATATTTTTTAAAAATAGAATTTTCTCGAATCCAATAAAAAATGATAAAATAACATTGATACTAGGAAAATGATAAGTTAGCAACGCAAGGAAAAAGAATACACGATCATTCGTAGAAATGACACTGCTATAACATTTCTATAAGACACTTAAAGTCTTTGTTTTAATTAAGGCCTCATCTCTAGTGTCATAATCTTACCAGTCTTTCCTAGCCGTGTGTGAGGCGATGAAAGAAAAAAAAAGACAGATTTATAGCACTATTGTATTAAAAGGTCCACTAGCTGCTGTTGTCAATTGTTCAAAACTAAACCATTCTGTACTAATAGAAAAATCAAAACAACAATTAGAATGGTAGAATGTTATTGACAACTACAGGGGGGGGTTCCAAGTTGCCAATCCTCGTCAAGGTACCGAGAGCCATATATTTTATGGTCAATTCAAAGTGGGTGTCCTTGATTAGATAAATAAGGTTTTCCAAGTTGCCAATCCTGGTCAAGGTACCGAGAGCCATATATTTTATGGTCATTGATTAGATAAATAAGAGAACAGTTTCATTACTAATAATAATAAATATAAGGCTGTCATACCACTTCACCATGCACGCAAGCACGGTGCCAATGGATTCTTCAAAACTAGTGCTTCTACTTTCGTTGTTATACATCCTTCTACTCCAGCCTTCCCTCACCGCTGCTCAGCCGGACTTCACTAATTATGACTGCAACTGGAACTATGAAAGTAACTACACAGCTGATAGCAACTTCCATAGAAACCTCAACAGAGTTCTGTCCTCCATAGCATCCGCCACTCAGATTGACTACGGATTTTACAATCTATCCGCCGGCGAGGTTCCCGACCGTGTAAATGCATTTGCATTGTGTAGAGGAGACGTTGCAGTTGATGTTTGTCGAAGTTGCGTCAATAACTCTACTCGAAAGATCTTAGAGCTTTGTCCAAACACGATGGATGTTTTTGGAGTTTACGAACTCTGTATGATACGATACTCGAACAGATCTATGTTCGGTGTTGTGGATGACGAGTATTATTTCGACGAGGAGAATGACCAGAATGTTTTGGATGTAACTCTATTCAATCAGGCACGCCAAACATTATTTGCCAGACTTATACCCAGAGCTGCATCAGGGAACTCTTTCAAGAAGTTCGCATCTGGAAACCAAAGTGCTGGAGTTGAAACAGTATATGCTACGGTTCAGTGCACTCCTGATTTATCCGAGGAGCAGTGCTCCGATTGCCTGCTTGATCTTTTACGGGAGATCCCGTACTGTTGTGATGGGTACAAAATCAAAGAGAACACTGGAGCTGAACTCACATATCCAAGCTGCAATTTGAGGTGGGATGTTGTAAAATTTTTTAGTGGTACGCTCGAGATATTATCGCCGCCGCCACAAATATTATCACCCACAACTCTTCCTGCACCATCACAAGGTAGGACTTGGATTGTTATTACCCCCCTCCCGCACTTTGCTTTTGATGTTTTCCTATAGTAATTCAATTAATAGTTTACCCTGAAATCATTCATACGAATTAGAATTAGTAAGAAAAAAAAACTACATGTGTTTTTACCGTGTTTAATCAATTAATATTAAAAGTAGAGTAAATATTAATTAATATTAAAAAGTAGAGTGAGCTACAATAACCTTCTTGACATAATAAAAAATTAAAGATTTTAAAAAACTTTTTTTCATATTTAAAAACATATTACATAAGCTTTATCCAAAATGCATTTGAAAAGATATTAAAATTAACACAATGAAGAAAGAATATAAAAAAAAAATGGGACTTGGTTACTTCATTAGTTCATCAGCAATATTAATTTCAGTCATTTTTTATTTTCTATTTTCCTCTAGTTTTGGAATTTTTTTATTTAATATTTTTTAAACAATAATTAAATATATTTTGGATACAATCTTCAAAATTTTAATTTTTTTCTATAATTTTGTACTAGGAGTTACTGTAATTTAGCCTTCAAAATCTATTTACTATTTTTTATGGTTTATATTATGGAATGTGATAGAACTTGAATCTATTCTCTTAAAAAGAAATAAAAATTAGCTATCGATATGCTTTTGCGAGCCACGGAGGCAACTTTGCTTTAGGTCATAAGGCCATAATCATTGGGATTGTCCACATTCAGAACTCAATAGTCTCCACTCAGGTTTTTAAAATTTTTAGAGGCACATTGGTAATTCATGCAGGAAAGAAAAGCAACACGGCAGTACAGATCATTGTCATTACTGTTGTTTCAGTTGTCGGTGTTATGATACTCGTCATCTGCATCTGCCTATTCATAAGAACAAGAAAGCAAAGGGAAAAGGAAAGAGTTGAAAGTAAGATAGTATTTGGTTGTTGAATTGCTTCGAAATAGTTCTTATTTTTTATTTTAAATATGTATATATAATTATATTTAACTAAATACAATTTATGTTCGTCCTTAATTTTCAATGCAATCATATTTACGTGCATGCTAACTTTTTTAACTTTTGAAGTTGCGAACAAAATAGAAAGTGCAGAATCACTGCAATTCACATTTAGCACCATTCAAGATGCAACGGAGGACTTTTCGGAGAAAAATAGGCTGGGACAAGGTGGATTTGGTGTTGTTTACAAGGTAGTAAAGGATATACTGCTACTATTACATATAGTTAAATCGCAATGCTTAAGATGATTTAGAGATTAATGAATTGATATGATTTCAGGGAGTACTTCCGAGTGGACAAGAGATTGCCGTGAAAAGACTTTCTAGGGATTCAGGGCAAGGAGATTTGGAATTCAAAAATGAAGTCCTACTGGTGGCAAAGCTCCAACACCGGAATTTAGTCAGGCTTCTAGGTTTCTGCCTTGAAGGAATTGAAAGGCTTCTTATCTATGAATTTGTGCCTAATTCGAGCCTTGCTCATTTCATATTTGGTAAAGCTAGGAACCAACTAATTTAAAGTTGTATTATATGCAATTGTGTCTCCTTCAAAATAGCAAGTACAAATGAATATTTCCTTGTACTCTTTACTTACTTAAGCCATACGAATCCTTGAAATGTAGATCCAACCAAGCATGTGCAATTGAATTGGGAAAGACGTTACAACATAATTAGAGGAATTGCTCGAGGGCTTCTTTACCTTCACGAGGATTCTCGACTTCGAATCATTCATCGTGACCTCAAAGCCAGCAACATTCTGTTAGATGAAGAGATGAATCCGAAAATTTCTGATTTTGGCATGGCGAGGCTGTTCGTAGTGGACCAAACTCAAGGCAGCACAAGTAGAATTGTGGGAACCTAGTAAGTATTTGAACATGATAATTACCATTTATTAAGCTCATCTTTTATTGCATTGTATCAAAGAAGATGAAATGAAAAATCCCAATAATATAAATATTGTTAAACATTCTCAACATTTTCGAATCTAATAATTTGGAACTTTTTGTTGATGATAAACAGTGGCTATATGGCTCCAGAGTATGCACTGCAAGGACACTTCTCGGTCAAGTTAGACGTATTTAGTTTCGGCGTGCTAGTTTTGGAGATTGTGACTGGTAAAAAAAATAGTTTTCGCAATGGAGATCACATAGAGCACCTTCTGAGCCATGTAAGTAGAACCATCCACCATTCACACACATTATATAAGGCTTTATACGTACGGATATTTGTTAGCCCTTCAATACTGTGAATTCACTTTGGATAAATTTTGTAGGCATGGAGAAACTGGAGGGAAGGGACTGCTCAAGATATTATAGATCCTGTTTTCATTAGAGGCTCAGCAACAGAAATGACGAGATGTATCCACATCGGGTTACTATGCGTTCAAGAAAATGCAGCTGACAGGCCGACAATGGCTTCAATAGTTCTGATGCTAAGCAGCTCTTCCCTCACATTGCAAATACCTTCTCAACCTGCATTTTTTATGAGCAATCAATCAGATATATCATCCTCATCGGGGCAGAATTCAAGGGTAACTGATCAGTCCTCGCTACCTGAATCTGAACATATCCCTTTGTCCAGAAACAATGTTTCAATTTCTGAGTTGTATCCTAGATAATTTAAACGGGTTTTGTGGTTTCAGTTAGTCATTTGAATGTTTGGATTGAGATAAATATTTTACATCGCATCAATGTTTTAATTACCTTTGAATATCATCACTTCTACCTTTTCTAATGAAATTAACTCAAAATTTAATTAATCACTTTTTAATGTCTTAATTGAGAATTATATATTTTTTTGTATATTTTTCAGCACATATTTGTTTGGTCATCAATAATGTTGAATGACAAGGAGATCCCAGCACGCAATTGTGCGTTTTGTACATCAATTTTATGACAACCTCTTAGTATTCGTACATAACTAGATTATGAAACATCTTACTTTTTGAATGGTGTGTATTATTATTATAAAAAGATGGCATTTGGTTTATTTTTTAAAATTAAAAAATAATAACTAATAGAGACAATTATGTTATGAAAACCTAAAGTTTTACTTCATAATTAATTTATTTCCCCATCTCTATCTCTTTAACTAAATATTTTATATCTCTTTTATATTTACTCTTAAGTTTAAAGACACTAACTAAACCTAGCAAAAAACATATCTAACCTTATGTTATAAGTCTTATACTATATACTCAAAATTTAAATACTAAGTCCAAACTATTCATAGCCCTACAAAATATCCCCGTCTCTCTAAATGAAACCCAAAGAATAGACATTCTATGCCTTTAATCCAATGGGTTGTCGTGAATTGTCATCGTCTTATGTAGCTCTAAAATCTCCCTTTTCCCTCACTCCAAAACCTTCTACCTTTTACGTACTAGTTTCCGTTGACCTTGAACATGTCATATCTACCAAGAAATGCAAGTAATTATAGATCTCAATTAAAAATTAAAAGAGTTATACACTAATTGATTAATGAAAATATTGGTGTTCATCTTTAATGGTAGTGCCTCTCATTTTATTGATAGATAAATCATTTTATTGATAGATAAATTGGTGAATAGACTAGAAATAAACATTGATTAAGAAATAAGATAACTGACTCGCATTGAATGTTGTGTGTGTTTGCACTGTCGACCATTGGTTAGAGAAGTTGCACAAACCTTGTATAAAAATACGAGTCAGACTATTTAAAAAAACATAAAAAATATTAAGATTGTAGAAGTTTTTCAAGTGATGTCATTAAACTTGAACATCCAAATGACTAATAATAATAATGTGGTTTGGATTTTAAAAAATTGAGATAATAAAAAAACCCTAAAAAAAGAAAATTAAAACCAATTAGTCCTACAAATAGCAAAACAAAACATATCATGAAATTCATATGCCTAAAAAAATTTCAGTATCGCATCTATTTTTTTAAAAAAAAAAATGAGATAACAATATTTTTGTTCAACCTAGACTTCATGACTTAATTTGTCAAACTCGCAATTCAGGTCATGGAATCCAATATGTTTAATTAACCATTCTTTTAATTTACTTCTTAACTAAGTTTTGGATAAAAAACAAGATAATTTTTTTTTATTTTTTATATTTATTTAAAAAAAAACTATAGGATGAAACTATAAGAGAAAAAATAGAGAGCAAATAATCTACAAAATGATTTTTTTAAAAAAAAAAAATTAACTCGGTGATATACTAAAGCAATTCATGGTCAAGTCATGTCAACCTATTATACTATTGATCCATATCATGAAAATAAAATTTGAACTAATTAATTTCATAGAAAGAATACATCACAACATCAAAATAAACCAAATGTTTTAAAAAAATAAAGCTAACATTTTCTTTTAAAATATTCAAACAAAATATTGGATTGATCCTTATATTTTGGTTTAACTCGTCAAATATGCAACCATGCCATGAACTCAATTAAATTTAATTATTTATTACCTATATATAAAATAACAATGTCTTAAGATAACAATAATAAAAGAAAAGTCAAAAAGTGTTTCTCATATAGCCTTAGTGGCCCAAACACATGGACCTAGTGGTGTAGTGTACTTGGGTTTTTCTTAAAAAAAAAACCTAGGACATAGGCTTTTTAACTCACCTCGTGTAACTGGACTTGATTTTATATTTTATTGTTTTCAGGGGCAAACAACATGTCGTCTATTTATATTTGTCTTTTAAAAAATAAACAACTCGAACTTGAAAAACTTCGAGCATGAAGATTTACCTTCACAAATATGCAGGAAAAATAAAACTAGATAAATTACTTATGGTATTAAAATCAATATCAATGATAATTCTCTTTACACCGGATTTCAACAATTTTATCTCATAAAAAATAAATTAAAATGAGATTTAACAACACCATGATTAACTATTTTTTTTATGTTGGAGTCAATATCAACTCTTTCTATGCCAAAGTCCATAGACTTTGTCTACAAATAAAATTGAAAAAAAATTAGATAAAATTTGATTTTAAAATTACATTTCTAACAACTAAAGGAACTGACCATTTAGTAATTGACAAGAATAGGTAGCAAAAGGAACTTTTCTTATGAATTTCTAAGTTTACATCTATTTTACCCTTTTATCTATTTTGATTCTCTTTTTTTTAATCTCAAATTTTCTTATAAATCAAAAGCAACCGGGTTTTAATTTGGCTTTGAAAACACTGAATCAAGGAAGGGAAGGAAATGTTTTAGGATCAAAATAAAATATTACAAAACATGCAGTATTTCAATCCAGGGGAAAACAAAGACAGTGAAATGGTATCCCCTCTCTGATTATTATTCCATGTAAAACGGTTCCCATAACAGCTAATGTCGTGGAGGTTACAGCCAGTCCAACTAAGCTTATCAACAAAAAATGCCTATCTGTACGAACATAATTTATTATGGACAATCAAACCACATTGATTTTGATAGGGATACTGCAAAATCGAAAAGCATTATATTGATAAAAACAAAAGCAGTGAAACAAGAACACAAAAATACATAGAGCTTCAGATTCTCTACCACTTCAAGAAATTCTAGATGAAAATTATAACTTAAAGAAGCCAGGAAAAGATCTAAGATCCGATATTTTGGGATTTGTTAAGGATGACTCCTTCATATTTGACCTGGAACCATTTCATGGCATCATCCTTTGTAACTCTCTGATGAATGCCAACACGTTACTTGCACCTGCGACGACGACCAACACGGTACCCAGGACGTTCCAAAACAACATAGAAGTCCATGCCGTAAATACCAGTGGAAGGGTCATACCTGAGAAGGGATGATAAGACATTATGCTGAGCATACAACACAGTACCGGGTCAATTTATTAAAAACTAAAAATCTTTTATAAGTATAGTGTAAAAATTGTAATACCCTTACAAAAAGTTGTTTTTAAAAGTTTGATGGGGCAGTCTAATTGTTTTACATTTTAATAACATAGTGTGAAGACTATATCAAACTATTCAGTATTTTCAAACTATTTTTTAAAATATTTACAAGTTGACTAGCGTTGATTTGGTCTCTTGATTTTCAAAACAATTTTCTAGTGAGTGGGTGTTGCTCATGCCTTCTAGACAGCACATGTGCGGGGTTGCTCCAAGTCTAAGCACCATCTTCTAATGAATACTAGACTTTTTTTTATATCTAATACGGCTCAACAATTAGAATAGTATAAGAAACTCAAGGAGCCAGAAATATTATTAACAAAACTAAATTTACAATCAAAATCCAACAGAATAAACCCCGAATAAAAAGAATTATGATGGTAAAGATTTTGTGATTTGCACAGCAAGTTCTGAATTCGAGTCAAAACATGCATTTCTTGTAAGAACCTGGAATAGATAAAATTTTACTCCACCTGATTTATAAAATATATTTTTTAAAAATACAATTTTCTCGAATCCAATAAAAAATGATAAAATAACATTGATACTAGGAAAATGATAAGTTAGCAACGCAAGGAAAAAGAATACACGATCATTCGTAGAAATTACACTGCTATAACATTTCTATAAGGCACTTAAAGTCTTTGTTTTAATTAATGCCTCATCTCTTGTGTCATAAACTTATCAGTCTTTCCTAGCTGTGTGTGAGGCGATGAAAGAAAAAAAGACAGAATTTCAAAAAATAGAGATTTTATAGCACTATTGTATTAAAGCTCAACTAGCTGCTTTTGTCGGATCTCCTTCCCATCCAGCAGCCTGTCCATATTTGCAACACATCATGACGCTGTACGAAGAAGAGGTTCGCCAAAGCTGTCGTTCTGCTCTTCTACATCTGATGGATCCAATTTTATAAATCACTGGAAAAACCACTTGCGCTTTGGATCCCTTCCATTGAAGCGTCTTCAATAAACTAATCTGCAAGGAAAACACCGCCCACTTGTCAAGTTTGGATTGCTATTGATCCTACGTAGAGGGGGGTCCGTTTTCCAAGTTGCCAATCCTGGTCAAAGTACCGAGAGTCATATATTTTATGGTCAATTCAAAGCAGGTGTCCTTGATTAAATAAATAAGAAAACAATTTTATTAATAATAATAATAATAATAAATATAAGGCTGTCATACCATTTCACCATGAACGCAAGCACGGTGCCAATGGATTCTTCAAAACTAGTGCTTCTACTTTCGTTGTTATACATCCTTCTACTCCAGCCTTCCCTCAACGCTGCTCAGCCGAACTTCACTCATTATCACTGTAACTGGAACAATGTCAAAAACAGTAACTACACAGCTGATAGCAACTTCCGTAGAAACCTCAACAGAGTTCTGTCCTCCATAGCATCCGCCACTCAGATTGATCACTACGGATTTTACAATCTATCCGCCGGCGAGGTTCCCGAACGTGTAAATGCATTTGCAATGTGTAGAGGAGACGTTGCAGTTGATGTTTGTCGAAGTTGCGTGAATAACTCTACTCGAAAGATCTTAGAGGTTTGTCCAAACGAGATGGAAGTTGTTGGAGTTTACGAACTCTGTATGATACGATACTCGAACAGATCTATGTTCGGTGTTGTGGATGACTACTATTATTTCAACAATGTGAAGGGGACGAATGTTTTGGATGTAACTCTATTCAATCAGGCACTCCAAACATTATTTTCCAGACTTATACCCAGAGCTGCATCAGGGAACTCTTTCAAGAAGTTCGCATCTGGAAACCAAAGTGCTGGAGTTGAAACAGTATATGCTACCGTTCAATGCACTCCTGATTTGTCCGAGGAGCAGTGCTCCGGTTGCCTGATTAAACTTTTTCGGAATATCCCGAACGGGAGCGTCCAAGGGAAGAATGGAGCTGCACTCATATATCTAAGCTGCAATTTGAGGTGGGATATTGTAAAATTTTTTAATGGTACGCTAGAGATATTATCGCCGCCGCCACAAATATTGTCACCCACAGCTCTTCCGGCACCATCACAAGGTAGGACTTTGATTGTTATTACCCCCCTCCCGCACTTCGCTTTTGATGTTTTCATATAGTAATTCAATTAATAGTTTACCCTGAAATCATTCATACGAATTAGAATTAGTAAGAAAAAAAAACTACATGTGTTTTTACTGTGTTTAATCAATTAATATTAAAAGTAGAGTAAATATTAATTAATATTAAAAAATAGAGTGAGCTACAATAACCTTCTTGGCATAATAAAAAATTAAAGATTTAAAAAAACTTTTTTTCATATTTAAAAACATATTACATAAGCTTTATCCAAAATGCATTTGAAAAGATATTAAAATTAACACAATGAAGAAAGAATATAAAAAAGATGGGACTTGGTTACTTTATTAGTTCATCAGCAATATTAATTTCAGTCATTTTTTATTTTCTTATTTTTCTCTACTTTTGGAATTTTCTTATTTAATATTTTTTAAACAATAATTAAATATATTTTGGATACAATCTTCAAAATTTTAATTTTTTTCTATAATTTTGTACTAGGAGTTACTGTAATTTAGCCTTCAAAATCTATTTACTATTTTTTTATGGTTTATATTATGGAATGTGATAGAACTTGAATCTATTCTCTTAAAAAGAAATAAAAATTAGCTATCGATAAGCTTTTGCGAGCCACGGAGGCAACTTTGCTTTAGGTCATAAGGCCATAATCATTGGGATTGTCCACATTCAGAACTCAATAGTCTCCACTCAAGTTTTTAAAATTTTTAGAGGCACATTGGTAATTCATGCAGGAAAGAAGAGCAACACGGCAGTACGGATCATTGTCATTACTGTCGTTCCAGTTGTCGGTGTTATGATACTCGTCATCTGCATCTGCCTATTCATAAGAACAAGAAAGCAAAGGGAAAAGGAAAGAGTTGAAAGTAAGATAGTATTTGGTTGTTGAATTGCTTCGAAATAGTTCTTATTTTTTATTTTAAATATGTATATATAATTATATTTAACTAAATACAATTTATGTTCGTCCTTAATTTTCAATGCAATCATGTTTACGTGTTTTCTAACTTGTTTAACTTTTCAAGTTGCGAACAAAATAGAAAGTGCAGAATCACTGCAATTCACATTTAGCACCATTCAAGATGCAACGGAGGACTTTTCGGAGAAAAATAGGCTGGGACAAGGTGGATTTGGTGTTGTTTACAAGGTAGTAAAGGATATACTGCTACTATTACATATAGTTAAATCGCAATGCTTCAGATGATTTAGGGATTAATGAATTGATATGATTTCAGGGAGTACTTCCGAGTGGACAAGAGATTGCCGTGAAATGACTTTCTAGGGATTCAGGGCAAGGAGATTTGGAATTCAAAAATGAAGTCCTACTGGTGGCAAAGCTCCAACACCGGAATTTCGTCAGGCTTCTAGGTTTCTGCTTGGAAGGAATTGAAAGGCTTCTTATCTATGAGTTTATGCCTAATGCGAGCCTTGATCACTTCATATTTGGTAAAGCTAGGAACCAGCTAATTTACAGTTGTATTATATGCAATTGTGTTTCCTTCAAAATAGGAAGCACAAATGAATATTTCTTGTACTCTTTACCTACTTGAGTAAATTGAGCCATACGAATCCTTGAAATGTAGATCCAGTCAAGCGTGTGCAATTGAACTGGGAAAGACGTTACAAGATAATTGGAGGAATTGCTCGAGGGCTTCTTTACCTTCACGAGGATTCTCGACTTCAAATCATTCATCGTGACGTCAAAGCCAGCAATATTCTGTTAGATGAACAGATGAATCCGAAAATTTCTGATTTTGGCATGGCGAGGGTGTTCGTAGTGGACCAAACTCAAGGCAGCACAAGTAGAATTGTGGGAACCTAGTAAGTATCTGAACATGATAAACAAGATAATTACCATTATTAAGCTCATCTTTTATTGCATTGTATCAAAGAAGATGAAATGAAATATCCCAACAATATAAATGATGTTAAACATTGTCAACATTGTTGAATCTAATACTTTGGAACTTTCGTTGATGATAAACAGTGGCTATATGGCTCCAGAGTATGCACAGCAAGGACAATTCTCTGTCAAGTTAGATGTATTTAGCTTCGGCGTGCTAGTTTTGGAGATTGTGACTGGTAAAAAAATTGGTTTTCGCAATGGAGATCACATAGAGCACCTTCTGAGCCATGTAAGTATAACCATCCACCATTCACTCACATTATAGAAAGATTTATACGTACAGATATTTGTTAGCCCTTCAATACTATGAATTCACTTTGGATAAATTTTGTAGGCATGGAGAAACTGGAGGGAAGGGACTGCTCAGGCTATTATAGATCCTGTTTTGAGTAGTGGCTTAACAACAGAAATGATGAGATGTATCAATATCGGGTTACTATGCGTTCAAGAAAATGTAGCTGACAGACCGACAATGGCTTTAGTAATTCTTATGCTAAGCAGCTCTTCCCTCACATTGCAAATACCTTCTCAACCTGCTTTTTTTGTGGGCAATCAATCAAATATGTCATCCTCATCGGGGCAAAATTCAAGGGTAACTGATCAGTCCTCGCTACCTGAATCTGAACGTATCCCTTTGTCCAGAAACAATGTTTCAATTTCTGAGTTGTATCCTAGATAATTTAAATGGGTTTTGTGGTTTCAGTTAGTCATTTGAATGTTTGGATTGAGATAAATATTTTACATCGCATCAATGTTTTAATTACCATCACGCAATTGTGCGTTTTGTACATCAATTTTATGACAACTTCTTAGTATTCGTACATAACTAGATTATGAAACATCTTACTTTTTAAATGGTATGTATTATTATTATAAAAAGATGGCATTTGGGTTATTTTTTAAAATTAAAAAATAATAACTAATAGAGACAATTATGTTATGAAAACCTAAAGTTTTACTTCATAATTAATTTATTTCCCCATCTCTATCTCTTTAACTAAATATTTTATATCTCTTTTATATTTACTCTTAAGTTTAAAGACACTAACTAAACCTAGCAAAAAACATATCTAACCTTATGTTATAAGTCTTATACTATATACTCAAAATTTAAATACTAAGTCCAAACTATTCATAACCCTACAAAATATCCCCGTCTCTCTAAATGAAACCCAAAGAATAGACATTCTATGCCTTTAATCCAATGGGTTGTCGTGAATTGTCATCGCCTTATGTATCTCTAAAATCTCTCTTTTCCCTCTCTCCAAAACCTTCTACCTTTTATGTATTAGTTTCCGCTGACCTTGAACGTGTCATATCTACCAAGAAATGCATGTAATTATAGATCTCAATTAAAAATTAAAAGAGTTATACACTAATTGATTAATGAAAATATTGGTGTTCATCTTTAATTGTAGTGCCTCTCATTTTATTGATACTGGTGAATAGACTAGAAATAAACATTGATTAAGAAATAAGATAACTGACTCGCATTGAATGTTGTGTGTGTTTGCATTGTCGACCATTGGTTAGAAAGGTTGCACAAACCTTGTATAAAAATATGCGTCAGACTATTTAAAAAAAAACATAAAAAATATTAAGATTGTAGAAGTTTTTCAAGTGATGTCATTAAACTTGAACATCCAAATGACTAATAATAATAATGTGGTTTGGATTTTAAAAAATTGAGATAATAAAAAAACCCTAAAAAAAAAATTAAAACCAATTAGTCCTACAAATAACAAAACAAAACATATCATGAAATTCATATGCCTAAAAAAATTTCAGTATCACATCTATTTTTCTAAAAAAAAAAAAAAAACTAAGATAACAATGTTTTTGTTCAACCTAGACTTCATGACTTAATTTGTCAAACTCGCGATTCAAGTCATGGAATCCAATATGTTTAATTAACCATTCTTTTAATTTACTTTTTACCTAAGTTTCAGATAAAAAACAAGATAATTTTTTATATTTTTTATATTTTTAAAAAAACATATAAGATGAAACTATAAGAGAAAAAATAGAGAACAAATAATCTACAAAATGATTTTTTTTTAAATGTTAACTCGGTGATATACTAAAGCAATTCATGGTCAAGTCATGTCAACCTATTATACTATTGATCTAGATCATGAAAATAAAATTTGAACTAACTAATTTCATAGAAAGAATACATCACAACATCAAAATAAACCAAATGTTTTTAAAAAATAAAGCTAACATTTTCTTTTAAAATATTCAAACAAAATATTGGATTGATCCTTATATTTTGGTTTAACTCGTCAAATATGCAACCACCCCATGAACTCAATTAAATTTAATTATTTATTATCTAAATATAAAATAACAATGTCTTAAGATAACAATAATAAAAGAAAAGTCAAAAAGTGTTTCTCATATGGCCTTAGTGGCCCAAACACATGGACCTAGTGGTGTAGTGTACTTGGGCTTTTTTAAAAAAAAAAAAAAAACTCTAGGACATAGGCTTCTTAACTCACCTCGTGTAACTAGACTTGATTTTATATTTTATTGTTTTCATGGGCAAACAACATGTCGTCTATTTTTATTTGTCTTTTAAAAAATAAACAACTCGAACTTAAAAAACTTCGAGCATGAAGATTTACCTTCACAAATATGCAGGAAAAATAAAACTAGATAAATTATTTATGGTATTAAAATCAATATCAATGATAATTCTCTTTACACCGGATTTCAACAATTTTATCTCTTAAAAAATAAATTAAAATGAGATTTAACAACACCATGATTAACTATTTTTTTATGTTGGAGTCAATATCAATTCTTTCTATGCCAAAGTCCAGAGACTTTGTCTACAAGTAAAATTGAAAAAAAAAGATAAAATTTGATTTTAAAATTACATTTCTAACAACTAAAGGAACTGGCCATTTAGTAATTGACAAGAATAGGTAGCAAAAGGAACTTTTCTTATGAATTTCTAAGTTTACATCTATTTTACCCTTTTATTTATTTTGATTCTTTTTTTTTTTTAATCTCAACTTTTCTTGTAAATCAAAAGCAACTGGGTTTTAATTTGGCTTTGAAAACACTAAATCAAGGAAGGGAAGGAAATGTTTAAGGATCAAAATAAAATAGTACAAAACATGCATTATTTCAATCCAGGGGAAAACAAAGACAATGAAATGGTATCCCCTCTCTGATTATTATTCCATGTAAAACGGTTCCCATAACAGCTAATGTCGTGGAGGTTACAGCCAGTCCAACTAAACTTATTAAGAGCTTATCAACAAAAAATGCCTATCTGTACGAACATAATTTATTATGGACAATCAAACCACATTGATTTTGATAGGGATACTGCAAAATCGAAAAGCATTATATTGATAAAAACAAAAGCAGTGAAACAAGAACACAAAAATACATAGAGCTTCAGATTCTCTACCACTTCAAGAAATTCTAGATGAAAATTATAACTCCCGGGAACATAAATCCCTGCCAAAAGTTAACGACTTGCCAAAATTTAAACTTAAAGAAGCCAAGAAAAGATCTAAGATCCGATATTTTGGGATTTGTTAAGGATGACTCCTTCATATTTGACCTGGAACCATTTCATCGCATCATCCTTTGTAACTCTCTGATGAATGCCAACACGTGACTTGCACCTGCGACGACGACCAACACGGTACCCAGGACGTTCCAAAACAACATAGAAGTCCATGCCGTAAATACCAGTGGAAGGGTCATACCTGAGAAGGGATGATAAGACATTATGCTGAGCATACAACACAGTACCGGGTCAATTTATTAAAAACTAAAAATCCCAGTCCAGCGGATGTGACCACCTAGTAGAATTACAAGGTTTATACCAGTGCAAGATAAAAGAAGCCAGGCATAGATAACTGTGTTGCAAGATGGTAGTTAGGTATCACCATGTTATCCCTTCACAGATGCCTCTGTGGGCAGGGAAGAAAAAATACTTAGACCAACAATCACTAAAAATTTGGAATAGCTTGAGCCTTGAGTGCTGCAACTTAAAAAATGTTTATCTTCAAGATCAATATACCATCGTCATTCCAACATCAAAAAGTCCAAATGATGAACCGAGCATCAGGATAAGATCAGTTTCTCCTTCAGTGTATATGCACAATAAAAGACCTCTCGAAAATCCATTTTAGTCTCGACTTGCAAAATCATATTTAAACACGAGTAAAAAAATAACCTAACCTAGAACAATGTGGACATTGAAAAAAGGTAATCCACAAACAAAGCTAACCATGCTTCATGCGCCCTGGTTAAAGCATTGCATAAACCCCACTTCAGCAACTAGTGGCACCATCTAAACCACAGGTATTATAGCCTAAACCTTCAAAATTGCACAGTGTTCAAGCCTCATATTCAACTGGGTCACACGCAATACTAATACAATTCAAAAGGAGAGAAATACAAGACACCTAACATGCAAGATTTTACAACAAGTAAACATAAATACAAGGGGAAAAGACTCACTTGATTCCAAGATCAATGTGCTCCTGAATACCGAAACCAAAGCAACCAGTGTCACTGAAGTTCCTCCTCAAAAGCTCATACTCCTTCACCTTCAACCCGCTCTCAAGCAGCTGCATAGCCTTGTCTCCCCTCACAGTCACATAGCAAGCAATCTTCTCATTACGCCTAATCCCAAAAGATCTAACAGTATACCTAGCTGCTCATTAAAAACAAATCAACAACTAAAACAAAATCACTTTAAAAAGAGAGAGATGGAATGACACATACCTTTTGAGAACACCGGGGTTTGGCCACTGAGTTGTTCGAGCACCTTGGCGGCACGAGTGAGCCGGTCTCCGCTTTCACCGACGGAGATGTTGAGGACCAGCTTCTGGACCTTGATTTCTCTCATTGGGTTTGATAGCTTCTTCTCTGAAGCCTGCTTTTTAAAAAAAAAAAAAAAAACAAGAAATAGTTAGAGAGGAGATTCATTAACAGCATCTGTAGAGAGATTGTAGAGAGAAAAGAGCTACAATAACAATACCATTGTGATGGTGTGGTTGGTTCGATGGAGGCAGAGGAGGAGGAGGAGAGGCTGTGGAATTTGTTTCTACAAGAAGATTAAATAAGCCACTAGGGTTTTGTGCTATGATGTGCTTGCCTGCCTGGTTTAGGTTACTGAATGGAATGACAATATTACCCTTTCCATCTCTCGGATAAAATAGAAAACTCAGAATTCCGTTGCCGGGACTTGAACCCGGGTCTCTCGGGTGAGAGCCGAGTATCCTGACCAACTAGACTACAACGGATAGTTGAACAGGATACGTGAACTGTTATATAATACCTAATATACATAGTCACTTAAATTTAAACTAATTGCATAACATGAAATTTGCTTAAATTTGCTTAGCAACCCATGAAGCGATTCAATTTCAGAATAAACAGACGACATAACCCAATATTCAGACTTGGTGGATGGCTCTGAGACCCAAGCCTATTTTTTACTTTCCAATAAAATGAGGTCATCATCAAGAAACATATTGATTCATAATATAGTAATGAATATCCACACAACCAGCTTAGTCAACATCATTAAAGCCCAACATCATTAAATCCCAACAAATGTAAAAACTTCTTGAAAAGAAAGAACAAATCACGACCAAATATTCCCTTGAGATATCAAAGAAGACAAATAATAGCTGCCAAATATGACAGCATGAAACCTGTAAAAAATAACTCACCTGATGAACAAAAAATGATATATTAAGTCGAGTAATGTTTAAATAATTCAAACTACTTACCAATTGTTGATACATTGAAAGATCATATAAGAGATCACCATCCGTATATTGTTTGATATATATATCAACATGTAGTTTAATGTTATTATCATTTACATCCAATAATCTTAACTTCAACAAGATAACGGATGATGTCTCAAACATGATTTTTCTAAAGAGCCTGAAGTTCATTTTGTTTAGCACTTTTAAGTAGTATTTAAAATAATACTTAAAAACAAAAATATTATCAAAAGAAACTTAAAGAGTGGAAGGAAAAAATTCATACCAATCCAGGAGCTATGAAAACCTAATAGACTATCAAGGTGTATGTACCAAGGTTGTCAATACCGTTCTGGTCACCGTTCCGGTTTTTCTATTGGCACGGAACGTTCCGGTTTCGGAGCGTTTCGACGTGCCGTTTCGGGGTTGTACTGTTCATATATAATTAATTATATATATCTATGAAAAAAATTAAAATATTAATTTAACAAGCATAATTAAAATTCAAGATAAATTAATTTTAAATTATACAATACAAACACAAAGTCAAACAAGCATAATCTCAAAATTAGAAACATATCTAAAATTCCAAAATATTATGAAAGTAAAATGTTCTAAAATAAAAGAAATATAAATCAAATATCCTCTACATCATTAATATAAAATTAAGGATCTTGATCTTGCGGTGGAATATAAAGAAAATCATCAACTAGACATTCCAATAGATGGTCATTTCCACCAAGCTCATTCTCGTCATTAAAATCTCTCGCCCTTTTTTTCTGACTTAATAAAATTTCTTTTCTAAAAAAAAAGAAAAAAAAAATCTATCAGTCTCTTCTTGCTCGGCTTAGATCCGCCCTCTCTTTCTTTCTTTGATCTCCCTCCCTCCCTCCATTTTTCTATCTCTCGACTCTCTCTCTCCTCCATTCTGTAATACCTTTCTCTTTCAAAGTTCTTCTTCTTCATAAACCAAAAAATCCCTCCAAATTCCACAGCCTCTGTTTCTTTCTCTGATCTCCCTCCCTCTCTCTATTTTTCTCTCTCTCGAGACTCTCTCTCCTCCACTCCGTAATACCTCTCTTTTTCAAAGTTCTTCTTCTTCATAAACCAAAAAATCCCACCAAATTCCACTGATTAATGGCAAGTAACATACTCTCACTACCTCTTCCTACACTTATACCGAACAACCCTGTTTTATCTCTTGATTTTGATTTTTTATTTTTACTAATATATAATTTATGGGTTCTTCTTTTCTTTTCTGTTTCTGAATTTTTATTTTTATTTTTATCTCGGAACGGCACACCCAGAACGGAACCGGGACATTCCGGCCAGAATTTCCGGAACGGGCCGGAATAAAAACCGGGGCGAAAACGACGTCGTTTCGTCCCGGTTTTCTTACTGACAAGGCACGTTCCGGCCGGAGCGACACGGAATTAACAACTTTGGTATGTACGCCATAATTAAACAAGGGTTTATAAGAAACAAGAGATAATGCATGACATTACTGATACATAATACCTGGATTAAAACAACAATGAGTGATAAACAAATCATTAAAAGAAATGAGTGAGATAGAGGAAGAAAAAGAATTAGAACAAGACAATAATAAATATTAAAATAAAAAAAACACATTTTAAGAAATACAAAGATTAAGAACATTTGTACTATAATATATAACTTTCATGAGAGTTACTTAGCCAAAAGAAACACAATAAAAAATTAAGCAATAAGCTTATGATATTTAATAAGAGGTAAATGAACAAAACAAAACACAATAAAAATGTGCATGGAGTTATAATCAAAAGAAAGATAAAAAAACAAATATATGAAGAATCAAAATGCAAAGTAGGAGAAGACAAAGAATTAATAAAATATGTAGTAATAGATAAGGCTTTTATCTAAAATCTAGAAGGAATAAAAGATTCAAGTATAAATAACATCTAAAATATGACCATCTTTACGCTTAGTAACATTATTTTATCAAAGAGTGAAAAGGCATGAAATTTGATAGAGAGTACTATTTTGTTAGAGAAAAGATTGAAAAGAATGAGACATGTATTCTCTTATAAAACCCAAGTGTAAGGTCTTAATATACATAAAAAACTGAGTTTCTACATAGGCAATAAAAGTTTAGAAAGTTAAAAACATATAAGCTTTAAAACAAAACAAAAATAGACTCATGTAAAACAATTGTAATCGTCAAAAACTATCATAAAACACTTGTATTAGACATGAGAAGAAACATGACTCGTGTCTTAAATATTAGAATGAAAAGTTTTAAAACATTAGAATAATGACTACCTTCCAAATAAAAAAGGTAAATATTTATTTTTTTTCCAAGTTTATAAGGAGCACAGTTAAATACCAACGAAGAAAACTCATTAGTATTATTCAAATAATCATGTTTCATAAGATACGTCATAATTAAAAAGTTAGGATGACCTAATTTTTTATACCAAAATTTATTGTTATTATTATAAATAACAAACAAACAATATAAATTCAATGAGGAAAAGAAAAAGACTAAAGAGGAAGATATCTCATTTTAGACCCTCACACTATTTCTTATACTAACACTTGATTCTGCATATAACAATCATAATAATCAAAATAGAGATAATAATTTATTTTTACTAATTATCTAACCAAATAACAATGATAAATAAATCAAGAGACAAGAAAATATTAGTAAAGAAAAACCTTAAATTGTCAATTGTTACAACAAAAAAAGTATTATATGATGTTTACTATTAAACGTACGAACATCAATTAAATTAGTTGGACAACTAATCATGTGATTAAAAGTTGTTGGGTTAATTAACTAATGAGAAGTGAAAAGATTTGTTTTATATTAGAGACCAAAAGCAAAAAGGAAGAAAATAATCATATATTGAACCTTGCCAAGAGTAATGTTGGAAGAAAAAACTAGAATAATAGGTTATACAATAGATTTGCACAAAAATAGGTTAAACAACAACATGAATGGTAGAGGTGTATCAATTATAAAGGTGGATAGGACAATCCTTAATAATATGACCTTCCTTATTGCAATAACTACATGATTTTTTATTGCACTATTTTTCCATGTGCCTACTTTTCTTGCAACTATAACAATGTTGAAAGAATCTATATTATCTTCTATTTTGAGCTGCTTGGGCCATATTAACTATCTTAACAATTAGTATCTTTAGTAAGACCAAGTTATGAGGTGAGATTTTGTTTTACAAGCAAGAGTTCACCCAAGAAAAACTTCAAAGATAGGACATATTAGCGATTGATTAACCTATCTCGTGCACTTTTAAATTCAAGTTGTAGATTCATTAAAAATTGATCTCATTGGCTCTAATAGTGAACCATTTGTATTGTTGCTAAAGATTTCTTAGTAACTAAAGCATGCACCGACCCAAAATAATCATTTCATAAATTAATAAAGTTAGAATAAGATTTCTCGATAAAGAGAATTCCCTTATGATAGTTCCAGATCTTGATAATAAATTCACTAAAGATAATCCCATATCATTTTAGTAGTAATGAACCCATATAGATTGTTGATAATACAAGGTTCCATAGAACTGAGAAGCTAGGGAGTAATTTTGGCATCCTTCCCTTCCGATAAACTAAGTACATTAGTATCATTAGGAACCATATAAAACCCCGTCCAAATACCGTATAAACTCCTTTTCTTTTATAAACATCTAAAATTATAATTCTTACAGAACATAATTCTTGCTTGTAAAATGTACACTAAAATTTTCTCTTGACATAATAACAGGATAAAGAAATCATATACCATCAAGAAACTAATATCTAGTCAAGAACGTTATAACCAAAAACTAACCCTCCAAACTAGATACAAACTAGATAACCATTTATGCAAATACCTAAAGACCCGTTTTTTAATACTACCTATAGAAAACTACCAAGAAACCAAAAAGGTTAAACTAAGCAAAAAAAAATTATATTATGAAAAAAAATATAAAACTTTGATACCATATCAATATTTTTTTTGAATTAAATGTCTCTCCTTGTGAGAGTTATGCTCTTTATATATTGAAATATAGCCCTTTACAAGGCTAAAAATAAACCATTGATGGTATTATACTATGTAAGAGTGGAGCTTATATATGTGTGTGTGTGTGTTTAGCTAGACTAAATAATATAACATATATCAAGCCATCAATTTTGTAACATTATATAAGGGCATTGATACCATTTCATTTATTTAAAAGATTAACTTTGACCAAGGATGAAAAATGTAATATTTAAAAAATTGATTGTAAAAAAAAATCTCTGCTTGTGAGAGTTATGTTTTTTATATGTTGAACTATAGCCCTTTACAAGGCTAAAAATCAATCATTGATAGTCTTATACTATGTAAGAGTAGAGATTATATATATTTTTGTATGTGTGTGTGTGTGTATTTAGACTAAATAATATAACATCTATCGAGCCACCAATTTTGATAACAATATATATAGGGGCATTAATACCATATCATTTATTTTAAAAATCGGCTTTTATCTAGGATGAAAAGTGTAATATTTAAAAAATTGGTTGTAAAACAAAAAAAAAAAAGACCAAATGGGGTATAGTGTAATTTTCTTCTTTTTTTTCATTTTTTAAATTCTACCTTCTAAATTTTTTAATTTATTCTATTTTGTTTTCTATGAGATTATTGTAGTTTTAAACAAAAATCTAAATATTTAGCCGGTTTTTAATTTGCACAAGTGTTTATTTATGTTATCATATCATTAAATAGAAAATAGCTTAAAAAGTAAAGTTTTTAAACTCAATGGAGTTCATGATTGAGGTCGTAGGTTTTGCGAGTTAAATCACATAGCCTAGGTTGATCCAATATGTTGTTATTTTAATATTAAAAAATATCATTTTTTTTAAATCAAACATGTTTTTACCAATCATCCAGTTGCTTTTGGACCCGTTAAATAAACTGGGTCACCTAGAGTCAACTTCCATATGAGTTAATCTTATGGGGTGTTTGGGAGTGCTTTTCAAAAACGCTTTTGAAAAATTTTGAAATTTTTTTATTTTTAAGTTTAAGTTTAAATTAACAAAATGCGGTGTTTCAATATCATTTTGATGTGCTAATATCAAAAATATTTTAAAAAAAATAAATAAATAACATAATTTTAATGCATTTTGAACGAAAAATACTTTCAAAAACAACCGCGACCACACTCTCAAACAGGCACGTAAACCCAGGCTAAGTAATTAATAAGGTCAAAATGTTTCAAAATTGCCAAACTAGGTTAAGTTTAATAACAATGTGAAGTAATTTCCTCTCTTTTTAATTCCATCTTCCATTTTTTACCTTCAATTGAGTTACTGGAAGGTAGCTTTTACATGATTTAATATAAAATTGAGCTGGATAAAAAGTTAATTCAAGAGTTTTTAAAGTTAATTTACTGCGTCGAGTTTAATAACAATGCTAGAAAAATTTGTGGCTTAATTTAGGTTTTAAAATTTTAATCCAACCCACAGTATAACACGTGCTGAAAAACTAGGGTTTTTCTTCTTAGTTATGTCCATTGTATGACTATTGACTACTGAGAATCTGGAAATTATATTTGTTTTACCCCAATAACTGGAGCACTTGATATAAGAATTTATCCATGCACATTCGAAGGATCCAGTTCCACAACCATGCAAAAGATCCGCCAGACCGAAGCTCCTAGGATTCAAGCCCCACAATGCACGTTTGTTATCCCTGCAGTATCGACTTGCAGGATGTTCAGTGAATCCAGGAATTAGTTATGGTACATGTAAAGTGAACTGATCACCCCGGTTATAAAAAAAAAAAAAAACTTCATTGCTCAAGGCAGAGGTTCTAAGAAGGAACAAGCAAACTGACTTTTCATTAATAAACAGATTTAAATGTGAATGTGCAACATCTGTGTATGCAGAGACCTAACTAATAATAACCATCTGTTGGTGTAAAAAGCTTTAAGGTGAAAAGGATAGGAAGAAAACGGCAGAATTAAAAAAATATAGAAAAAAGAAGGAAAAAAACAGCAATGTCACCCATTTGACTCGTGCCTTTTATGATAAACTGTACAGAATGGTAGCACAGCAATAACAACCTCCAAGATATAGAGCTTTGTTGTCCAGGTGGCTACCAGCGAAACTCGAAGTCTGGAATGTTCAGACCAAACTGGAAGAACTATGGAGTTTCCACAAGGATGGTCAAGGAATCTCACGACCATGGAAGAGATTCTATAGCATATCCACCCTAAGAAACCATGGGATCACGAAAGCTATTACCAGGCATGCCATTAGGAAGTTACAGAAGGTTTGTCCCCGCAAACACCCTCCATTTCTCTCAGATGAATGACCACCACTACTAATAAACCTCCTCTCCAGAAACCGGTTATCCCTGATACCTGTAATATTCACTGCTGTCACTCCACATATTTCACAGATTCTGCATAAAGAAAATAAGGAAGACATCTGTGAGTGATGAATTCCTGAAAGGATGATTCAAGGCAATTCTCGAATCGGCAACTTTAAGTTCTACGATGAGTCAATTAACCAAGATCTGCTACAAATGATCCTAGAAATTTCAACTTAAGTGTTTTATAATGAGATGCTATGAGAGAGAATTATAGGGAAATAATGGAAAAGGTATTCTCATTAGTATACCACATAAAACTAATAAAGCTACACCAACATGAGAATACTTCAAAGAAGACAAGGATTCCCTATAATTATGCCACACCAACATTAGACTGATTCGAATAGGATAAAAATTGGTCCTACCCAATTCATGATACTTACATATTATTAAGATTCTCTACACCACTTTCTTGGAGCTAATCTTGAAAAGAGATTTTGTTTGTTGAAACAACCAGGGTGCAAAAAAAAGAAGAAAAAAAAGAAATAATTGAAGAAATGAGAAAAGATCGAGGATCTACAATTTACAAAGTTTGATTATTTGCCAATTGCACACAATCTCAAGAAAAAAAATGATTGCAATAAACAATGACAGTGTTGGAGCATGCTGAGCTTGAATGAAGAAGATGGTTAAGACTGAAACTTATTTCTTATCTACATTGCTTTCCCTTCGTTAAATTTACCATTAACTTCAGAATCTATATAAAACAAACATAAAAGAAAATCTTCCCTTATGGAAAGTTGCCAAAAACAGTGAGACAGAGCCATAACATAGAGGACAAACTTGGCTAAGAGAATTGCTAAAAATGCAGAGGTTTTATAAAAAAAGAAGAAGAAGAAGAAGAAGAAGAACGTTTAAATTCAAGATTAAATGGAAAACCACCATAAACCTTAGCAAACAAAAGATGATAAGATAAGCCACCGAATACTGTAAATCCTCATCCAATCTCAACATCGATATGCATGTATGCATATAAGCAGAAAAGCTATAGAAAAAATGACTTCCAAGCAAAAGAACATTTACCTATTTCCTTTAAGTTTAAACCAAGCTTCGGCACAATACAAATGTGCAAAGCCAAGGTCGTGTTTACATCTACAACCAAGCTGAATTAGATCCATGGAGGTGGTAGTGGCAGTAGTAGTTGTGTCAGTAGGTTCCAGCAACCCCTCAGAAGTCAAGTGACAAATCCTACAAACTTTTTTTCTCCATCACAGTTATCCTTAAGGCCTCCTCCTCCAGCTCCATCACCACACGTCATATCAATCACGCATGGCAACTTCCCCCCTAGGTGCACTTCTGTCTCAGACTCATCCACTGTTTCCTTACTGGACCTCATCTCATTTTCCTTGGCTTCCAATCTTTGGTTTCCTCCATTAATACCTGCATTCTCTTCAGAATCTATCACAATCACTGTCTCTCGCACAACCTCGTCAACTGAGTTACTCGAATACCGACCGCTTCCTTGCCCATCTCGATTCAATACCTCACCATCTCCTAGCACGTGATGTATTTCCTGATTTATTACCCCACCTCTGAGCCCCAACTCCTCATTTTGTGATTCCAGATCCCTATTTTCTCCTTTGACACTTGAAGTCACCCCTGAATTCATCTCAATCACAGTCTCAAGTACAGTTTCATGAACCCTATCACTTGAATCTGACAAGGTTCCTTCATCTAATGACTCCCCAGTTGTTTTCCGATCACTAGCCCCCTGATTGGCTACTCTCCCCTCCATATTCGCATTCAAAACCACAGCAGATACCTTCTCTCCTAAATTTACAGCAGTTACAGTCTCCAATCCAACCCCATTATCCGAATTGCTCATATTTCCACTCAAATCACCGACATTCTCTATCCTCCCCTGATAAACTTGGCCCGAATTCCTAATAAATCCTTTGTTTCCATGTGTTTCTTGATCCATTACTCCTAACAAAACAATCTCCACCTCTCCAAGAGATTTCCAACGAAAAAAACTAGCAATTATAAATAGACAAACTCAGGCATCAACACAAATTCAACACCGTCTCTAGTGGTAGCAGACGATGAACAAAAGAAGCCAACAAATCTTCAGAAAAGTAAAATGAGAACAGCCAAAGAGTTGAAGAAGTTAAATATAACTGAAAGATGATAACTTTGTAAAGAAACCTGAAGGCCCGGATAGTTACCTACACCATTCAATAACTTCACCGCTAATAAAACCTTCCGTCATGTTTAAAACAAAACAAAACAAAAAAACGTTTACCTTCGAAGTTCAACTATAATTAAAAACTACGACCAATGAGAGATCCATCTATCAATCTATCTTTATAATAACAATGCTGCCTCACAATTTTAACTTACGCCTGGTGTTCTGGATGTGTGTGCGTGTTTGTGTAGGAGTAGGAGTGTTTTTGTCGTGGGAGCTAAAAGAGTTTCGATGGTAAAAGAAAAGTGTCTGCAAGAGGTTATCTAGAGACTGTTTGTTTGCTGTTTTAAAAGATTTTTTTAAAAAAATCTTTATATCAAATTAAATTTATTTTGATATTTTTAAATTATTATGATGTTATAATTTTAAAAATATATCTTATTAAATAAACAAATAAAATATTATTTTAGTATATTTTCAAATGAATTTCATTTTAAAAATAAACCGTAATTATATGATGGAGTATGAGTAGTAACATCTTGTTGATTAACTTGCAAAGAAAGCATTTATTATTTTATCTTAATTGCAAAACTATTCCCAGATCAGCTTTTCCAATCTACTTTTAATTAAATATTTATTTGAGTTTATCTTTATATATAGATATATCTGAAAAAAATGATATATATATCCACAATTATTTATTTATTTATTTATACGAATAGTAAAAAATATCTTTGACGTGCAAAATTACGTAAAATAAAAAAATGACTCACATTTCCAGAGACATGTAATTTGGACTCACCAAAAACAAGTGTCGACCGAGAAAATGACAGATTGGAAACAGCAGAAGACACGCAAAGAATTATGTTCTAAGCGTATCTATCGAAACGTAGCGATTTGAGAGGGCAAAGAGAGGAGACTGCTGTCTTGAGCAATCCCTGGGATGACCAGGTGACGAAAAGCTTGGTATCGTTTTCCATATATGCTGTCTTGCTCACAGGAGTTGGTATCAGTAGTTTCACACTCACTCGCCGGTTTCTTCCTCGGAGAGCATGGAAAATTCTTTACGTGCCGTTTATTAAAGAATCATCTCACGTGAAAATTTAAGCTATGATGTGAGGTGATATTCTAGAATATTATTTATATTATTCTCTAACACTCTCTCTCAAGTGAAAACTATTTGAACTGAAACTTATACATACTCACATTACTTTGTGTTTGATTTTTATCAAATAAAATAAAGGTGATGAGATTCAAATTTATGACTACTGGGTCAACAAGTTTTCAAATAATCAACTGAAATTTTTGGACCCTCTGTTTGTCAAGGATTTGCGTGATTGAAGGACCAACCATTGCCTGAAAGCTCAAAGGTGAAACCTTTAGAGATAGAGGTGGGTACTAAACATTGACATGATTAAAGCAGAGTGCAGAACTAGGACATGAATTGGGTGATACTATGGGCGTTCGAGGTCATAATCTATAGTATTACCATGTCTTAACCAATGTTGTTAATTTCATTCTGTTTCAGCTCAAATGTTTTGTACCAGTAAAAAAACGAGATAAAACTTACCATGTCTTAACCAATGTTGTTAATTTCATTCTGTTTCAGCTCAAATGTTTTGTACCAGTAAAAAAACAAGATAAAACAACACAATTTTTATCTCGTTTAAAATTTCAGTCCCTTCTGAAAATTCCACTCAAATTCTGACTGAAACGTTCCGGTTTCGCTTCGCCCATTCTATTTCAGCCAAATATTGTTTTTTTTTTTAAATAATGAATAATTTTATAATATCAATCATATCTATTTCGGCCAAATATTGTTTTTTTTAATAATGAATAATTTTATAATATCAATCATATCTCTTAATTTGATCGCTAGATTGAGATGAAATTTTACGATGAGTCTCTAGACATATTTATATATATTATATTAAAATTTCAGAGTGATTAGAGAATATAATGACCTTGCAAGATTGATGAAGATTGATGATGACAGTCTCATATATTATACATGTTCATAATTTTGTTCAGAAAATTCATTTTATTGTGTCTTTTTTTAGATTAAATTTTTCTCAATTTCATTATTCATCAAGTTTATTATGAATTGAACTTTATAATTTGATTTGATTTACTTTATTTAAGATTATCATGGTCTTACAAAGATCACATATTTGAAAGGTTAACCTAGGTTGATCCAAGTTGATTCAATATATCGTTGTTTCAATATTTTTTTAAAATATCAACTTGATTTTTTTTTTAATTAAACTATATTTTTGTCAATTTTTCATATTATCTTTGAACTCATCATGTCGATCAAGTTATATCAGTTCAACTCTCATTTTTTTATTTATGTTTGAAATTTAAATTGCACAATTTGAAATATTTTTTTTTTGAATTAATATATATATATATATATATATATATATATATATATATATATATATATATATATACCCTCAAAACAGAGCGTTAAAACACTTCAAAACTAAAACATTATATTTCAATTAAAAAATTAAAATACCAACCGAAATAGAATTGACAACATCATCTTATCTATTATTATTCCCTTTCAATGCGAAGATTGGTGGCTTTTGGACCAGGGCATCATCACAAGTGCATATTTATTCCGGAATGTGAAATCCTAGCTGAACGGGTCCCTACTTGCCCACAAAACTCCCGAAAATGATAAGATCCCCTTCACTATGAGCAAAGGACAATAGAGCCTACTGATCAGTGTCGACCAGGTTGTACACGTGGCAGCCTCTAATTATGAGGGCAAGCAATGGGCCTAACAGCAAATTGTAGAGATGACACGTGCAATGACAGCCATTCATCAATCAAGTCACTTAATTTTGCCATTTCTAGCCTAATCATGTTAGCTGGAGGCGTGCTCTTCATGAAAATTAAAGGCTCTGAAGACAAGGAGTGTGTTGTTTGAAGTTTCTGTGAATGATAATCCCGAGGTGCAGTATTTCCATGGCAGGATAAACACAAGACTTCTGAATCAAGTATAAGGATTAACCCACCTATGTTTAAACTTTCTAATGGGAGGGTTGGAGCTCGACTGATCACCTTTCCGAGTCTCACAAATCTCAGAGCCACTGGAAGATTATATGGTTGTTAACTTTATGAAATCATTAACCTATTTGTTAAGATGCGTGTAAGTTAGTCCGGACACCCATATAACAAAAACAAAACATTTCGGTAGTGGAAGATGGCATGCATCTCAGCTACAATGAATGCTCAGTTTGTGACAGGTTTTGCTAATTGTTTTCAGATGAGGGGCCTATCACTGACCCAGGTTTTCTCAATTTCCACAAACCAAATTTAAGAACATTTTGGCTCCCTTCTGACCAACTCAGTCTCCACTGCGAAATGCAGAGAATGAAAGAAAAGATTTTTGTACGTTAAATAGTTTCCTACTACATGCAAAACTCAATTACAGTTGAATTCAGAAAGGGTAAATTATACTAATTCATACTAAATGAATAAATAATTTGCATTGTTATCAGGAAGGGAAAACTATACTTGGTCACCGAGGTCCGGAAAGCTCCATCGCTTCAATGATGATAGAAGATTCCTCATGAACATCGCTATAATGCCTCGAGAAACTGTAAGCCCTTACCTCACTAATATTAGGTGCTCCTTGTGATTCTTCCATGGCTGACTGCCCAACAATACCTTCCAGGACCTTCATGACTTCTGACATCTTCGGCCGAAGGTTAGGATGTGACTGGGTACACTTCAGAGCCAGCTCCGCCGCTTTTTCCAGCTCCGACGCATCAAAACATCCCTTCAGTTCCCTATCCACTAGCACTTCCAACCTCTTCTCCCCGTGCAAAGTTCTAACCTGTATAATTCAACCACCATTTACAAATTTATATTTGATGCAGCACATTATGAGAACATATGGTGGATTATAATTCAGTATTGTGGTTATCTTGAAATAGCAGTTAAGATGAAAATAGTTTATAGTTTCCAGTCACCAGAAGTAATCATATAGCTAGACGATGTATGTTACAGGTAATTATAACTGAACTAAATCAGTTGATATCCAAGGTATAATTCTCCATCCTTGAGAATTTATGATGTGGGTAGAAAAGACACATTCCTCAACATGACACTAGTAATTAAAGGTAAAGCAGCCCAAAATGAGCGAGTAGTATAATTTCCTGTAAATGCCTAGAGAATGAGGCATGACTAGTTATCCCTACACAATTTGCGCATTCGAATTTTAGAATATTCAGAATTTGGCGGTCATTCTTTGATTTCAATTTCAGACGCCTTCTACAGTTTGATGTGCAACCTATCGGAGCAATCATACATTTGAGTTATGGATATTATGATCAAGGACAATAACAACCAGAATCATAGATTAACTGGAATACAAGCTCCCATTACCTCCATACACAAATGGAAGAGCGAGATGTCTGTAAATTGTAAATTCACTGGAGTACAGCTTAGAGAAATAACTTACCCAGTCAAGAATCATTCCATTCTTAATTTGACCATTTCCAGCATCTAATGCCTTTTGCCCTGTTATGAGTTCCAAAAGTAGTATGCCAAATCCAAAAACATCAGTTTTTTCAGATGATTGCCCAGTTGAAAGATACTCGGGCGCAATGTGTCCTACAGTCCCCCGCACCGCAGTAGTGACATGTGAATCTCTAAGATCCAACAACTTAGCAAGACCAAAATCCCCAACTACAGCTTCAAAACCTTCATCAAGCAAAATGTTAGCAGCTTTAACATCCCTGTGAATTATCTTTGGATTGCATTGTTCATGCAAGTATAGGAGTCCGCGAGCAGCCCCAAGGGCAATGTGTATCCGTCTGTTCCAATCCAAAGATGGCTTTTCTCGACAAGTCTCTGCGAAGGAAAATTGAACAAATAATAAAGTAACAGAGGATAATATAAATCTTACTTGCCCAAATGAATTAATAGTAGAGTTTGAACAAGCAAAATGAGACAAACTGGAGGCCATTAGCACCAACCGGTTAGTGCTGTAAATTTTAATGAGAAACTGCCTTCATTTCTATTAGAACCGGGGGATAATATAAATCTTACTTGCCCAAATGAATTAACAGTAGAGTTTGAACAAGCAAAATGAGACAAACCTCTCAGGCGGTCTGCAACACTGCCATTTGGCATGTAAGGATAAACAAGCAACCTTTCATCAGGGGTCATACAGAATCCATATAGACTTAAGAGGTTTCGGTGTAGAGCCAAGCCAATCATTTCCACTTCAGTTTGAAACTGCACTTCTCCATTAAAATTTGGATCCTTCAGCCTTTTAACTGCAATGAAAGTTTTATTTGGGAGACATCCTTTGTAAACCACTCCATATCCACCTTGCCCTAAGATATTTCTTGGACTAAAGTTGCTTGTAGCAATTTGTAGTTCACGGAACGAAAACCTCTTCAGATGATCAATATCAAATTCATAATCTTGCTGCACTGCAAAATGCAATGATCACAATTAATCACGTTGCTTTTCATGATCTATTTTCATTTGAGAAATTTACAAAAGCATCTCAATTTGGAAGTACCATATGATGTGAAGAGTAGACGAGATCTGTACCAATGCACCGAGCAGACAAGCAGCATTATAGAAATCACAAAGATGGAGCTGATACCTATGGCAACAGAGAGAACCCACCGATGATGACTGCTGGCTCGCTCAGATGAAACTGTCTCTGCAAGTAGGACATCAAGAATTTGTAGTCACATTTTTAAAGTCCATCTCTTTAACAGAACTATTTAAATGGTTAATGTGCATTACCGTTCACTGGCTTCGAGATACCCATGCAATTTTGAGCGTGCGAGGAAGTGCAAAGATAGTTATTCCCTGTAATACTGCAATAAACATGCACAGTATGAAATGGCTGCAAACAGAAGGTTAACATTATTGAGACTCAAAGTTATCAACTTCCATCCAACCGTTACAAGCAGATATTGATTTTTTTTTTCCTTTCACAATAAATTTCTAACACTGATGCAAAGGAAACAGCAGTAGAAAATGAATTCAGCATTTCAAACAATTTACTTGCCAATAGCAAGCATTTAACGAGACCAACTATACCAGATAATAAATCTTAGTCTCTGCAAAGATCAGTTATACTGGATCAATGCTAGCCCAGAATACCCTAAGGTTCCTAAATGAGCAATAATTGCTCGATACTTCTCAAAAAAAATCAAATCACAGGCAAAAAATGAGGCATTTAAGAGTCAACAAAATAACATTTTTCCATAAATACAGTTCTAAGCAAGATCTCACCTGTAACCTTTAGCCAATATCTTTGGAGTTGGACCACTAAGATTGTTAAATGATAAATCCCTGCCAAGAATTTGGAAGAAAAATTAGATTTACATAAACTATATGAGGAAATGTAGTTGACAAGTGCGGACCACATACAGGAATGAAAGTCCAGTGAGATTGGCCACCAGTCTTGGAATCTGTCCAGATAAATTGTTTTTGCTGAGTCGCCTGGAAAAGTTTGCTTGTTAAAATTTTACATGACACACAAATTATCAGAAGAAACATGACAGGAAACCAACAGGAATATAAATGCCAAGTGTTGAGGTCAAGCAAAACTCACAAGTAACTTAGATGGGTCAAAAAGCCCAACGAGCTCGGAATACCACCACCGAACTGGTTACCAGAGAGGTCAAGAGTTTGAAGCTCTGAAAGCTTTCCTATTTCTTCTGGAATGGGACCAGATATATAATTGTTCTGCAATAGCCTGCAAGAACAGATCATGAGCATTAGATAGCTAATGCAAAATACAATATCAAGACCTCAATCGGTTGCATTTATGTCAAGTAACCGGAACAAAAAAGAAGATTATTCTGGATAAACTATCAACGAACTCAAACGAATAGCATGGTTTTACAATACTCTTAAGCTATTACAAACAGAAAAGATTTTCAAATTTCTTATATGGATTTCCTAACTGGCAAATTGAATTGGTTAATGATAATCATGATAGCAGCAATTTTATAATAGCCATAAGACTATCAAAAGATTAGCTTATACCCAGAAACAAACAGTTAATGGCAGAAAAATCATACCAATCGAGTTGAGAAATCTGAGAAAGAAAGAAATAGCAGCTCACATTGTCCTTAGGTGAGTCAAATTCCCAATGCTAGGCGAAAGAATTCCTGATAATCCCACACTAGCCATTTCACTAGCAACAACAATATCCATAATAAAATACTAAAAATATGAAGATTAAATTACTAAACCCAAAAAAAAAAAAGTTCCTCACTTACAGGGAGATGACGAAACCTTCAAGAGAGCAACCAATCATAGTCCAAGTGCAAGGATCAACAGAGTTCAAATCCCAACCATTCATTGCACCCGACTCATCTCTCATTTCCCTCTTCACCGCCATCAATGCTGCCACTGAATTCAAAAACCCACAAAGTAAAAACAAAGAAAGAAATGAAACACGAACTAACAGTAACAAATTTACATGGAAGCGCAATGCTAGATTATTTTGAATTGAAAATGGAGTTTGAAAGTCATACCTTCAAAGTTAACACCTTTAGGAGAAAGAAGAGTATCAGTAGCTTGAGTTAAATGCACCCAAAATATTACTAAAAAGGTACGGAACGAAAAGGCCGCCATGTTACTTTCTGTCCCGATGAGGAAGCGAACCCTACACTGCCCTACTTTTTTCTGACAGAAGTGAAGGCAAGAGGCAGATAAAAGGACTAATTGGATTTGGAAGTTGTGTTCATGTCCTGGAGGCTAACGCCTACCTGCTAGCTTCCTACCCCTCTATATTTTATTTAATCTTTCTGTACGTAAGAAGTAAAAAACAAATAATAATAATAATAAATATATACTACAATAAATAAAAAAATCTTTTTTTTGGCGTGATGGAAGATCGTGAAAGACTATCGTTTGGACAGCCTCGAGATTCGGACAAAACAGGGGCGCTCCCCTTGTCTCCTTTCCCTCTTTTATTGGAACTAATCATTAAATTGATTAATCTACATGAACTGTCCTTCTATATATATATAGGGGTGGGTTAATGATCATCGTTTGTCGAACGATGGCGTTTCAAATTTGCTTTGACATCATCCTTAGATCGGAGTGTTTGCCGTTGTGTTTTAAAAACACTTGATATGATTTATTTATTTATTTATTTATTTTAAATTAAAAATAATAATGTTTTAAATTATTTTAATGTTCTGATATTAAAAATAATTTTTGAAAAATAAAAAAAAGTATCATTTTGATGCATTTTTGAATAAAAATATTTTTAAAAGCAACTTCAACCACACCCTTAAACAATTATATATATATATATTAACTAAAAAATAAAAGGTGTGAGTGTTTTACTGGTGATTTACTGTGGATTTCAACAATGCACAGAAAATTTTACCCTTAATGAACCCGATGTTGTTTGTTGTTGGCTGGGGATGTTTTTCATCTTATTTTGAAACTACGTCTTCGATTCTTCTCTTGCGTCACGTGTCCATACACATGGCAACTGCTGTCATGGTCGTTACTCTCTCTCTATCCATAACGAACAATTAGAACGATTTTTGCATTATGATTTTATGCACCAAGGTTAGGTTTAACAAGGATATCCAACGTCTTTGTCTTCACCTGCATAAAAATCTGATCAAAACCTTGACAAAAAGAACTATGCATTACCAATACTTGAAAACTTTAACAAAAGTCAAAGAAAACAATTCACAATAAGAAATAATCTAATCCTACAAGAACAAATTTAAATTGGTGATTTCGTTAAAACTTACTAAATAAATAAATTTATATCGATTTAAAATTCATATATTTTATAAGACTCGTACTCCACATAAATTCTACACAGATTAAAAACTCCATACTTCAATCCAAAAAAAAAATTGAATTGAGTTGTTGCGATGTTATACTAAAAAATTGGAAAAAAATATTTTACTCACTATTTATGCAGAAAAGGTAAGGAAAATATTGTTGCTGATGCTCTTTCTAAAGAAGTAATAATGAAGTTTCACATTAAAGAAGTTGATTGTTTTGTAGCAATAACTAAAGTTATTCCAACTTGGTACGAGGAGCCCCATGAGATAGATGAATGAAGGTGATCCATTTTTATGTGAGATGTTAGCAAAAATGGTTTATGCTGAAAAAAAGCACAAGTACATGTATGAAGATGGAACCCTAAAGCACAAGGGTAAAATAGTAAAAGGAGAAAGTAGTCAAAGGTTGACCATGATTCCTATATGGGTCGACATGCAAGAATTCAAAATTCATACACGATACTCGAGGATAATTCTTACTAGCATGCTAAAAAAAAAAGATGACAAGACAATTACCCACTCCATTACTCCACATCATAATTTGACCATGCATAATCCTAAGATATGGTATTTTTGTGCACAATAGTGACACAACAACAATAGCCATTCAGCCATGGGAATGAATAATCCCTTACAATCTCTTTATAGCTACCCTCCTCCAAACAGAGAAATGGTCAATTGGGAACCTACCTCAGTAACTGTTGTAGAAGAGTTAATGGGAGGACGAGTTAATATGGATAAAATGCTAAAAACACAGTTGAAAATAGCCAGACACATGATGAAATAAAGGGCTGACAAAAGTCAGGAAAATAAAGGAGTGAATTTTTAAAGTTACAACCATGCAAGGATATATGGTTTTAATGAAGAACTTGAAACTCAATCCAAGATATTACAGGCCTTATCATTAAAAAGGCAGGAGCAGTAGCCTAGAAACTAAAATTGTCCGATACAATCATTTATTATGTCTGTCTACTTGACAGGAAAATGAGTGAAACCTGTGATGAACTGAAACAAACATCTGGAGTTGAAACATGTGATGAGCACAAACATGCCAAGATTAAAACTGAAGTTCGAAATACAAGGTTGGAACAAGTACAGTTGCTACAAGAAAACGCAATAGCATTTCTTTTGCACAAACAGGGAGTGATGGCAATTGTCTGCGATTAATTCAGGTCAGCCACCACAAATCACCAAAAGCTAATAGGAAACAACACAGGCAAGTAAAAAGCAATCCCCCACATCCATCACCCACCCTTTTTCTTTGGGACTTCCTCTATTAGGGGCCTTCTTCCTAGCTATATGGATGAACACTTCACCTTTTACCTCTTGCTAGTAGCTATCTGATAAGTGCACCTCAGGCTACCTTTACTATCAAACATGTACATAGACAAAAAGGAATTTTGACAAAAGGGGGTGGATATGGGAGAAACAATGTGGGAGAAGAAAACATGAAGAAAGTACGGCTACCAGCCGCCCGATCCTTTATGTATCCTGGTAGAGAGAGAATTGTTGCCATTCAGACCTCATGATGATCAAAACACAAATAGTACCCTCCCTTTTTGTATCACAGATATCAATCCCATACCACTTCACTGCTTATGTCCCAGCCAGGTGCATAAAATTTAAACCCATTTGTCGCTTCACATGATCCGGTATCAACTTGTTAACAAGCTCAGGAGAAGCCCCATTTAACTGTGACAAGAACAATAAAATTGAGCGAACAATTAGAATTACCATAGCTAGTTGCATGTACAAGAATTATATGACAAAATACAATAATTGCAAATAAAAAGAGAAACAACCCAACCGCACAACTGCAAACATACTCCATCTTACATCTGAAATCCTCACATATTATTTTTCTAATTAGGCAAAGATGAGAATAAAAAAAAAAACAGAAACACATACCTCCTGTTTAAAGTTGAAGAGAGGTGGTAAAGAGCGGCCATTTGGTAGGCGGGCATTGGGTTCTCGGAGTTCATCAAAGAAAGGATGTGCACACGCTTCCAGCTGGGATTCAAAAGTAAATTGTCAAATATTTGCATCTCAAGCAGATCAAAGAGTGTCATCAAATTTGAAATTCTTTAAAGGACAAAATAATGGCTAAAATTTACTGCAGTCGACTATTAACAGAATAAATTTGTCAGGGATTTGCCATATTCAATATGAATCTTACACAACTATGCAAGGGAAGAAGAAAAGTAGAGAGCAAAAAAATACAAGGAAACAGAAAGACATTGAACTCACAGCTGTACAACGGAGACTTGGTGAGTATTGCAGCAGCCGTGATGCAAGATCAATTGCTTCTGGAGGCATCCTCTTGTGGAAAACCTAAAACAACAAAAAATTGAATGCAAATCTGCTATAAATCAAATTATACTAGGAAAATTATGGTGCTTAAATGACCACCAACTTTTTCATTGCAAGAGAATACCTCATATTTTAGCTGCATGAGAAAAGAAAATAAAAAACAACCACCACAAAGTTGTTAGTGAAAGTAACTGGAGGAATACCTTGTGCCATGGGTGAGCCTTTATCTGTGGAAAACGAAAATCAGTATAATTGGGGTTCATACAGCGAATTTCTTCTCTTGTTGGAGTGCCAAGAACCTGTAAAACAGTATGTAGGAAGTTGGCTCTTGATCATATAAATTGCATTAGTTAAAGCACCCATAAGCAAAACATACCTTGATGATTTCTACAAGCTGGTCCACAGCATTTTCTCCTGGAAACAGTGGCTGCAAAAGTATTCAAATGGCCAGCAGTCAAGTGAAAATTATCATATGGAGTATTGTCAAAAGGAGCAATTTTAAAATGCATTAAAAAGAAAATGCTTACTTGGCCAAGAAGCAGCTCAGCAAGGACACAACCAGCAGACCATATATCAATTGAAGTTGTGTATTCCGTGGCACCAAATATAAGTTCTGGAGCCCGATAAAATCGAGAACATATGTATGATATGTTAGCTTCACCTTTGACCTATTCACAGGAACCTTGATTATCAAACTATGGAACATTGAGAAGAATAAGAAGCAAAATATTCAGATCTTATCACAGTAGCACAGAAGCTTTTCAGTAAATGTGTACTTGCAGGACTAGATGGGAAGCTAAAAAGGCATTCAGTCCACCAAAACAACTAAGTTCCTCAACACAGCCATTAATGAAATGCAGATATCAAACTAAGTTATGTATGCACTGTGATTACCAAACAAAATAATTAAGCAAGGATGCATCAAGCATTCCATCAATGTTGCAGGTAGCTTTCATTTTCAGAATTTTATAATTTCATTGAGACAGAAGGAACTTGAATTAACAGTGACTGCATTGATGTCTCTTTGGTTAAGAGCCAGGCTAATATCCCAACCAAAAAATAGCAGCTTAAGAGTTGTAGTCACACAATGCAAAGACAAGGAAAAGCAAACTAGAAGAAAGTCCGCATACCAGCACTTTTGCACTTCCAAAATCACAAAGCTTAACCTGGTGAGTAAGAGGATCAACCTGTAGACAGCCAAGAATGACTTCAGAAAACAGCTATCATCTTTTAACATTCATTTAACAGTATAGAAGCATACCAAAAGATTTTGGGGCTTTAAATCCCGATGGCAAACTCCAGGAACAGCGTGGATATAAGCCAGTCCCCTGAAAATCTGAAAGAAAAGGGTACAGTAATTAATATCATAAGGATTACAGGCAACAAATCAACTTCTGATGCAATACCTGGTACGTGTAAAGTTTCACATAAATAAGTGGCATTGTTTGTTTTGCATTGCTGTAATGCTTCAGAACCCGATACATGCTCTCAGGAACATACTCCATAACCAAGTTAAGAAAAAGCTCATTATTATCTGTTGTAGAAAAGAAACAGTGCTTCAACGAAATAACATTAGCATGATCCATCACTCGCATTAACTGCAATTCTCGGTTCTTATATCTTCTGTCTTGCAAAACCTTCTTTATCGCCACCGTCTCCCCAGATTCCAAACATTTTGCCTACAACAAGAGATAGATCACTTTGTGGAAACGTACTTAACTGTCAATACCTCCAACTGATAAGCACGTATGGATACCTGGAAGACTATACCAAACGACCCTGTTCCCACAACCCGCTCTGCCATGTAACTGATGGTCTACACAAAACATCGACAAAATTATCCCCAGTCGGCCATCTAAACATTAATCATATGTTGATTGTTCAACACCTTATCATAAACACGGTATATGAGAGAATAATAATTAAAAAAAAAACAGAAACATAAGTAAAAAGGTATCACCAAGAATGATTACCTGCTTTGGCTCTCCATTTTTACCCCCAATTGTGGTCGAAATTATATGACCGGTGACTGGATCGTTTCCATTAGCAACACGGGTAGTCATTTCCTACAAGAAGAAAATGGACATCAGAGATCTTAGATCCATATGAAGACTATAATTAAGCTTTATAAAAGGAAAAAAAACAAAAACAATCGCGTAGCTAGAGAGAACAGTGATCGTAGAGCATGATGAAGGATGAAAAAGATAAAAGAAAAATACAAATTATACGGTATGAGCTCACCATCTAGATCTATTCTAACCAAACTATTTCCACTCATCAAAGAAGCTAAAAGATAATTTTTTTGTTTAAAAACACAGAAAAAAGGTCGATAGCTGAGAAAACGAAGGAAAATAAAGAAAACCCAAATCTTAAAGAATCCATACAATAGAAAAGAGAAAACATGCTTGGATGCTGAGAATTAAAAAAAAAAAAAAAAAGCATCTGAGCTTCTTAGAACCACCTCGTACCTTCTAACACCCAACCTTAGAGAGAGAAAAACACAAACATAATAAAAGGCCAACACTCAAATGCCTGATTTTTTCCTAGGATAATGTAATAATTTCCCAGAAATAAAAAGTAAAACAATTTTTTTTCTTAAAAAAAAAAACAGAGATAGAACATACCTTATCTTCAGCCATGGATGAAGAAAAGGAAAGAAAGACGAAGGTGATTGATTAAGTATGTTTTAGTTTCAGAAATCGTTGAGAGATCATCTCGATAGATAAGGCAAAAAGAGAGAAAGACTCGGCAAAACAAAGAAGAGAGCGGGGGGAGAGAGAGAGTTACAAGTTAGAAAGAGAGAGACAACATCAACAGCAACTACAACAAGCCCATGTGATTCCATTCAGCATCCTCCCTCCCCCTCCCTCTCTCTCTCTTCTCTTTTTGTCAATTATTTTCTCTCTTTTTTCCTCTCTCTCTCTCTACTTTCCGTTTTCCCCATAGTTATTGATCCCGTCCCGGTCCCGGTTCCGGATTTGTGTTTGGAACGGGACGTCCCGGTTTCGGTACCGTTCCGGGTACCGTTCCGGTTTTGTACTGTTCATTTTTATTTAATTATATATATGAAAAAAATAAAATATTAATTTAACAAGTATAATTTAAATTCAAGATAAATGAAATTTAAATTATACAATACAAACATAATCTCAAAATTAGAAACATCTTTGAAATTCCAAAATATTATGAAAGTAAAATGTTCTAAAATAAAAGAAAAATACATCAAACATCCTCTACTACATCAAACATATTTCAATTTCACGTAATTATTTTTTTCACTAAATATTATTAATATTCGAAATTTCTCAATATTACTAATTATTATTTTTACTAAAACTAATTATTAATTATTAATTTTTTTCCTATACATTATTTAATACCCACCCGAAACCCTACTTCCACATAACCCTAATTGGCTAATTCCGTCCGTCCCTCTCTTCACTTTTTTTCAATCTCCAACTCTCGCCGCCGTCCCTTTCCTCAAATGCCTATATGTCATCTACTTTATGTTTTTTCTTCTTCGTCTGGATTCGTTGTGGTGGCCGTGGCACAGATCTTATGATCCTTTTCTTTTCTTTTTTGGTTTATAGGAAAAAAACACTGCAATCCCATGCTTTGCTTTGTTTCGGATCTCGGGATCTTGCTTGCTCTCCTTTAGAGAATGAAATATATCATCTTCCGAAAATTAAAAACCTTCGAGTTCGATCTCGCCTCCGTGACTCACCTCTCAGCAACCTCTCGCCGTCGTCCCTCTCCCATGGCCATCTTGCCCCGTCACTTTCTTCAATCGTTCCCTCTCTGCTCCCTCTCCCCTTCTCCTCTTATTTTTGCCTCCGTCACTCTGCTCTTTCTCCTCTTAGTTTTGGCTGGTACCGGAACGGAACGCCCGGTACGGAACCGGGGGCGTTCCGGCCGGAGAATTCGCCCGGTTTTTCCGGGACAGGCCGGGATTCTACCCGGGACAAAAACGTCGCCGTTTTGTCCCGGATTTTGCAACGGGACGGGATCAATAACTTTGGTTTCCCCCCCTCCTTTTTTTTTCCTGTTCTTATTAACTAACCTATGGTTTTGAGAGAATTACGATGATGGGATTTGAATTTTGTTATGTTGACGACGTCACAATTATTGGACTTCTGCCTGGACCTCATTTGTCCGCCCCCTGTTTCTTCTCCTCCTTCCCGTTACCGTTAGATCCTAAGGGAAAAATAACAGAGCCACATGTTCTTTTCTTTTGCCCGTTAAAAAGGAAATATTCCCTCTCACTTGCTGTTCAACTATGTTAGGTATTGTAATAGTTCTTATTTTTAAATAAGTTTTGAAAATATATCTTATTTTCAAAATAAATTAATTTTTTTTTAATTTTTTTTATTATTTAATGTGTTGATGTTAAATATAAATAAATAAATAAATAACAGGTAAAATTAAATCAAGCTCCAATATGTCCTTAATAGCATGTTCTTTTTTCTCTCTTTTCTCCTCTTCACTCTTTCCCATAGTTATTGATCCCGTCCCGGTCCCGGTTCCGGATTTGTGTTTGGAACGGGACGTCCCGGTTTCGGTACCGTTCCGGGTACCGTTCCGGTTTTGTACTGTTCATTTTTATTTAATTATATATATGAAAAAAATAAAATATTAATTTAACAAGTATAATTTAAATTCAAGATAAATGAAATTTAAATTATACAATACAAACATAATCTCAAAATTAGAAACATCTTTGAAATTCCAAAATATTATGAAAGTAAAATGTTCTAAAATAAAAGAAAAATACATCAAACATCCTCTACTACATCAAACATATTTCAATTTCACGTAATTATTTTTTTCACTAAATATTATTAATATTCGAAATTTCTCAATATTACTAATTATTATTTTTACTAAAACTAATTATTAATTATTAATTTTTTTCCTATACATTATTTAATACCCACCCGAAACCCTACTTCCACATAACCCTAATTGGCTAATTCCGTCCGTCCCTCTCTTCACTTTTTTTTTCAATCTCCAACTCTGCTGCCGTCCCTTTCCTCAAATGCCTATATGTCATCTACTTTATGTTTTTTCTTCTTCGATGCGGATTCGTTGTGGTGGCCGTGGCACGGATCTTATGATCCTTTTCTTTTCTTTTTTTTGGTTTATAGGAAAAAAAACACTGCAATCCCATGCTTTGCTTTGTTTCGGATCTCGGGATCTTGCTTGCTCTCCTTTAGAGAATGAAATATATCATCTTCCGAAAATTAAAAACCTTCGAGTTCGATCTCGCCTCCGTGACTCACCTCTCGGCAACCCTCGCCGTCGTCCCTCTCCCATGGCCATCTTGCCCCGTCACTTTCTTCAATCGTTCCCTCTCTGCTCCCTCTCCCCTTCTCCTCTTATTTTTTGCCTCCGTCACTCTGCTCTTTCTCCTCTTAGTTTTGGTCGGTACCGGAGCGGGAACGCCCGTGACGGAACCAGGGCGTTCGGCCGGAGTCGCCCGGTTTTTCCCGGGACAGGCCGGGATTCTACCCGGGACAAAAACGTCGCCGTTTTGTCCCGGATTTTGCAACGGGACGGGGCGTCCCGCCCGTTCCGGCCGGAACGGGACGGGATCAATAACTTTGCTCTTTCCTCCTCATCCCATGTTAACCATTAATTAATGTCTTATTTGGCAGTGTATTTTAAAAATAAATTTGAAAAATAATTAAAAAAATATATTTTTTATTATAAATTAAAGTTTTTATATCATTTTTATGTGTTGATATCAAAAAAAAAATTTAAAAAAAAATGATGTATTAAAAAAAAATACTTTTAAAAACAATCACAACCACACTCTCAAACAAATATTAAATGCGCTAAGAATAAATTATGTATGAGATGAAAGAAAAATACATGCCTGGCATGAAATATTAGAAAGAATACCTTGGGGCTTGTCTTAAAGATTTTTTTTTTTAAATATCTATTTTTTTCTTGTAAATTATTATTCAAACTCATCTAATTTCCAAGGCTTTTTAAATTAAATACAATAGAAAGAAATATATGGATGTTCAACTATTTCATAAGAAAATAATATATATATATATATATATATATATATATATATATATATATATATATTACAATACAAATAAAAGGCGTGGCCTTTTGCACTGTGTATTGTCTCTTAAAACACTATTCATTGCGCCAGTGTGCACCCGGTTCTGCCCTTGCTGTTGTCGCCTGTGTGGGGGGCTTGCATGGGGGCTTTTTCGATTTTTCACGCCCGGTTCCTTTTTTTTCTCAAACCCAGTCATGCACAGTGTTAGCACGATTTTGTCCCTATAATACGACAAAATCACGCCTCCGAGCTCAGGGCTACTGATGTCTTTGCACGCGGACGGACCGGACCGGTTCGGCCCGGTCCGCCGCAACTCTTATCATTTTTTAATAATTTATGCAATGGCTAATAACGAGTTTAGCCCCTAATAAGACAAATTCACTGGCTGCGGAACAGGGGTGGAACGGTAATTGGCCATGTATTTTTTATTTTTTTTCTTTTTACTGTCGGCGCGTGCTTCACACGCGACCGACCGAATTCCACCCCCACGCCCTCTTAAAGTGGCGCGTGTGTGGTGATGGAGTCGCCGGAAATGAGCTACCGGCGGCTCAATCGATGCGCCGCCGCTTGGTCTTCCTCCCGGTACGACGCGTTTTTCACTCCGACGTCCTTGTAAGCGGCGGCGGCCGGTTAAAGCCGCTGCAGCCGTTTCTCTCTCTCCTGCACGTCAAAGTGCAGGAGAGTCCGCCGGGTTTTCTTCTTTTTCATTCCGGTCCCTGGACTTTTAATTTCGTTTCTGGTCCTTATTTTGATTATATAAGTTTTGATTTAGTTCAATTGGGTCCTTCGATTGAAATTAAGGTAATGTGTAAATTTCAATTCGGTCCTCCTTCTTTTAATTTCTGGATTGGATTGAAATAACTCAATAAATTCGGTACAAGAGTTTCAATTTTTACAGTTTCATCCTTTGATTGAAATTAATAATAAATTTGATTTTCATTTCGGTCCTTATACTTTTTATTGTGGATTTTAATCCCTTAATTTTTTATTTTCCTTTTGGACCCTATACTTTTAATGTTTTTTTTTAATCCCTTGATTTCTTTTTATGATTTAAATTTTCTTTAGGTTTTTATGGTTTTTTTTTTGTCCTTCATTTATTTTATTTTTTTCATTATTAACACAACAACAACAACAACAACAACAATATATAACAATAATAATAATAATAATAATAATAATAATAATAATTATTATTATTTTTTCTTGCTTACTCTTTGATAAATATATTTTAGAGTTTTTTTTTCTCGGAACAATTTGATTGTTTTTATTGTGTTGACAGTGATAACAATGATAATTTTCAGTCTTTATTATTTTTTTTCTATCTTTTTTTTCAATTTCGTTTTTTCTTTCAATCATTTATTTCATAATAATAATAATAATAATAATAATAATAATAATAATAATAATAATAATAATAATAATAATAATAATAATAATAATAATAATATTTTAATTGTTTTTCTTACTTGCTATTTTGTTGATGCTTTGTATTTTTTTTTCTCAGTATAATTTGATGATTTTTATTGTTTTCATACTAACGGTAATAATAATTTTTGATATTAAGACTCCGATGTTGCTATTGTTATAATATTTTAAATTAATATTGCTTATTTTTACCCTTTATTTTTTATTATTATTATTAAGTTGCTCTTGGTATTAAATGATTTCTATAATTTTGCTATTTGCACAATAATGATTTTAGTAATTATTTTTTTTTCTGATCATAATATTTTTCTTTTTTTTAATGTTAGTTTGCACTCTTTTGTGATCTTTTATGACGCAATACCTATATTCTAAAAGATTTAATCTATGCTTGCGTAACAAACTGTACTAAAAATTTTATACCTTTAAACTCCTAATCTATAACTTTTATTTACTTATATCATATAAATTTATCGTTGTTGATTTAATTATGTTAAATTATATATACAAAAATACCCGCGGCAACGCGCGGGGGCAATTAGCTAGTATATATATATTTTGTGACACTAAAGTAAGAAAATTAAATATTCCTTGGGAGATGGAGGTAGTGACGAAATTGGTCATATTGATAACAGGTGTCTTGTTTCTCACTTTCATAAGCATAAAATGCTAACGAGAATTGTAAAGTATTACACTATAAGCTAAAACACAACGGTAGTTTAAAGAGTGATTTTCACTATTTATCTAGATTTAAAGATATTATGGATTGGAAGAAAATGATTTTGGCTTTTTAATAGCTAAAGGAGCCATCTAATTCATTAAGCTGGAGCCCATGGTTTTCAATTATATTATATTATATTATAACTAAAAAAAGCTTAAACAGATTTTCAAATCAAATAGTGATGAGCAGTTAATTTTTACTGTTCATCTAGACTCAATAGTATTGTGAATTAAAATAGTAAAATTATTATTTTGATCATCCGTTTATTGTGTTTTTAGCCTTGGATCCGGGGGTATTTTTGATTTTTTATTTTCCTGTGCACAATACAATAAGCATAATACACACGAATAAGATAAAAATACATAGGAACCATCGGGGGCATTAAGGTTATTGCATATATTTTTTTAAATGACTAAATACAAATTTATCCCCATATAAGACAAAACGGAACTGTAAACTACGAGGTCAATAGGGTCATTGCACACTCTTTTTAAATGGCCAAATACGTAAATACCCCCATATAAGATAAAATCCAAGAGTTTGGTGTAGGGGTGTGGCGGTAATTTACCATTTTTTATTATATTTTTTGGCAATCTAAAACACAACGGTAGTTTAAAGAGTGATTTTCACTATTTATCTAGATTTAAAGATATTATGGATTGGAAGAAAATGATTTTGGCTTTTTAATAGCTAAAAGAGCCATCTAATTCATTAAGCTGGAGCCCATGGTTTTCAATTATATTATATTATAACTAAAAAAAGCTTAAACAGATTTTCAAATCAAATAGTGATAAGCACTTAATTTTCACTATTCATCTAGACTCAATAGTATTGTGAATTGAAATATTAAAATTATTATTTTGATCATGCGTTTACTGCGTTTTTAGCCTTGGATCCGGGGGTATTTTTGATTTTTTGTCTTCCTGTGCACAATACAATAAGCATAATATACACGAATAAGATAAAAATACACAGGAACCATCGGGGGCATTAAGGTTATTGCATATATTTTTTTAAATGACTAAATACAAATTTATCCCCATATAAGACAAAACAGAACTGTAAACTACAAGGTCAATAGGGTCATTGCACACTCTTTTTAAATGGCCAAATACGTAAATACCCCCATATAAGATAAAATCCAAGAGTTTGGTGTAGGGGTGTGGCGGTAATTTACCATTTTTTATTATATTTTTTGGCAAGTTATGGTTAGTGCGTCGTCGGACGTGCCATCCATTTTCATGCTCACGCAGATTTTGGACGGCACGTGCGGGGTATTATAGCCTCCCAAAATGTCCAACCAGTGTCTAGAATGATTCTCAATCATTTTCTCTTCCTCTTGGTGCGACACGTGTGGTTCCCCGATGGCCGTAGACATGTTAGTTGTCGATTAAATTCACCCTCTTTCTCTCTCCTGCTTGCGCAAGTACACGTCAACTCCACTGTTTATTGTGATTTTATTTTAGTCCTTGATCTTTCGATTGTTTTGTATAGTCTTTATTTCTGTTATATATGTTTTGATTTGTTTCAATTTGGTCTTTCAATTGAGATTGATTATATATTGTAGTTTTATTTTGGTCCTTAGTCTTTTAATTTCCGGATTGGTTTGAAATCCTTAATATTTTTGGTATCAAAGTTTGATTTGTTTCCATTTTATCATTCCATGCAAATAGATTATATATTGCAGTTTCATTTTGGTCCTCATTCTTTTAATTTCTGGTTTTGTTTTAAATTCTTGATTTTTTTCGGTATCAATTTGATTTGTTTCAATTTTGTCCTTTAAATGAAATTTATTCTATATATATTTTTCATTTCGGTTCTCATTCTTTTAATTTCTGGTTTTGTTTTAAATTCTTTAATTTTTTAGTATTAATGTTTTGATTTGTTTCAATTTTGTCCTTTATATGAAATTTATTCTACAATCACCCATTGATCAATTAACTACAAAAAAAAAATACACGCAAGACAATCAATCAGTTTACTATATAAAAAATTGTAGCAGACGAGCAACGAATCTTAATAATGACCAATTAAATAATAAGCTCAATTACAGCATAACCAACTATCAACCAATTCGCAGTAGAAAACAAATAGGTTATCTTTGATGAATTTAACTAATTATAATTTTGTCAACTGTAAATTAAATGATTTTTCAAAATACTTAAAATCAACCAATAGTTTAAACAAGCTCCTCTTAATGAATTGACTATAAAATACAATTAACTCATCTTTGATGGATTTTATCTATTACAATTTTGTGAGTTGTCGATTAAATGATTATCCAAGCAATTAAAACGATGGCAGCAATCAACCAGTTCCATGCAAACAACAAATAGCTATTTTTCAATAGATTTTAGCGATTATAATTTTTTATTTGTCAATTAAATAATTTGTTGCAGGTAAAATAAACCCAACCATCAATTAATTTGCTACAATGCATAAATAATTCCTCTTTAATTGATTGCAAATTTTCAATCTATCGATTAAATAATTGTCAAAACAATTAAAACACGCTTAACAATCAATCAATTGTAATTTTCCAATATTAGAATTAAATAAATCAACAAACAGTTGAAACAAGCTTACCCCTTAACGAATAGGCTATAAAATACAATTAACTCATCTTCGATGAATTTTATCAATTACAATTTTGCGAGCTGGCTATTAAACTACTATCCGAGCAATTAAAATGATATTAGCAATCAACCAGTTTGATGCATACAACAAATAACTCATCTTCAATATATTTTAGCGATTACAACTTTCTATCTGCCGATTAAATAATTTGTTGCAGTTAAAATAATCAATCAGTTTGCTGCATCAAAAAAACCCAGCACAATGCACGGGCTAGGCAAAATTTATTCTATATGTATTTTTCATTTTGGCCCTTACACTTTTAATCTTGGATTTTATTTTAATTCCTTTTTATATATATTTCTTACATAGTTCCTATTTTTTGTCCATGTTTATATGTACATGCTCTTAGTTTTTGTTTCCAAATTTTATTATTTTCGTTGTTATTAAGTTTTTTTTTATTGAATGTTTAAATTTTAATTTGTGTTGTTGATCATTTGAAAATTGATATTTATTATTTATCTCTTTTTTATATATTCTTCAAGTCAAATAATTTTAAAAAATATAATAATATTTATTTTCTTAATTGCTTTTTTGTTAATATTGTTGGGTGTTGAAATTTCTAATTATTATAGATAAGGCATTAAAAATAATGAAAATGATTATTTTTAGTTTTTTTATTATAAATATGTAAGACTATATATATATATATATATATATATAAACAAATGACCTATTTGTTTTTTTAAAATAATAAATTATTATCACTGTTCTAAAATACTTTTAATATAATAATATGATGAATAAATCTTATAAAAATAATCTTTTTTAACAATAGTTATGGTGTCATCGATAGTATGACCAATAATAATTAAAATATTAATTATGTATAATAATATTTATAATGATATCTATAATAATTGTGACAAAAATTCATTGGTCAATGTTATTTTTGTGAAAAATAACTTATGCGTGTTTTTTTATGTATGATATTTCAGATCTCATATCACGAAAAAACAATATAAGAAACCACACGTAGACAAGACAAGTAGAAAAATTATGCCAAATTATCTATAATAATAAAATAAAAAATTGCCCTGTGTTTCACCCCAGCCAGCACCAAATTTTTTAACATGTAACAAAATTATTAATGACCCTTTTTTTGAAAAAAAATGATATACATCTTAGCTAAATAATCAACTTAAATTTTTAAGATTATGTTGCTTTTATATGTATTTATTTTGCTACAGATAAAACATTTAAAATAATGATAATAATTATTTTTAGGATTTTTTCCTTAAAAAATAAGAGAGACTAATTATATATTGTGATATGTTTTGATATTAACGTCTTAAAATATATATAAAAAATAAACTGACTTTTTTTTTTATAAATCTCACATTAATTTAATCTTAGTGTTCTAAAATACTTTTAATATAATATTATGAAGAAAAAATCTGAAAAATAAGTTTTGATAAATTTTAACAGTTGTATTTTTGCTATCTGTCAAATAAATTATTCGTCACATAGTTAAAACATGGCCAACAAACAATTTGTATGTTGCAGGCAAGAAATAATATATCTTTGTTTGATGCATAAAACAAATCACTCGTCTATGCTAAAATTTATCGATTGTAATTTTACTATTTCCTAATGGAATAATTAATGAAACAAATAAAATATACACAACAATCAATCAGTATATTACAAGGAGCATGTGGCTCATTGTAACATAATTTTGTTAATTTCAATTGTAAAATCTACAGATTAAATAATTATCAAAACAATTTTAATAACAACATTCAATCACTTTTAGGCGGAAAAAAAACCCAATTTATAACAGATTTTATCAATTATAATTTTATTAATTATATATTAAAATAACCAATTACAACACGTACAAAATCAATCAATTTTTTATATAGAAAAAAAAGTTTAATGCAACGCGTGGACAAGTTAGCTCGTTATAGGTATACCAATATGTAGTTGATTAGTCTATGGTTGAAACAACACAAAAAAAAAAAAAAATTAGCCTTGAAATTAAAAATAAAATAAACCAAACGTTTAAAGATTTTTTTAGTACTTTCAAGAAACTTTTTTGTTATTTTCATATTGATAGAGGTAAATTGGCCATTCCGGGGTGATTAATTAATGTTTCAACTTAAAAAGTTGTTGGCCCATGATATCCACGAGCAAACATGTAGGGATGATCATGCTCTTGGAGTCGGGGTGATCAGTTTTGTTCTGTTTTGATTAAAATATTTTGTACCTGTTAAAAAAAAATAATAATATCATTTTTATTTCAGTTTAAATTTTGGTCAATTCCATATTTTTTGGCCAAATGCCAGTCAAAATGTTACAGTTTTGTTCCGTCCTTTCTATTTAGGTCAAATAATGTGTTTTTTAAATAATGAATAGTTTTACAATATCAGTTATATCTTTTAATCCGACTGTTAGATTGAAATAAAATTTTACGAGGAGTCTCTTGACATATTTATATATCTTATGTTAAAATTTAAAGCACTCAGTGAATACAATAACCTTGCGAGATTGATAATGACATTATCTTAATATTATACATGTTCATAATTTTATTCAGAAAAATCATTTTATTGTGTCTTTTTTTAGATTAAATTGCACAATTTTAAATAATTTTATTTTTGAATTTAAACTAATTTTTGTTTTTGAATTAATATATTTAAATATATATACACACACACACACACATAAATAATATAACCCTGAAATAATATACCAAAACATTTTGAAACCAAAATATTTTGTTCAAATTAAAAATCAAAATACCACCTAAAAACAAAAACCGACAACCTTGCTTGGGGCAGTGCATGTGGTATCTCCTGATAGTCAAACCTATCTTTCAATTATGTTATTGGAATCGCCACCAAGTCTTCTTTGTAGTCTGTGAAGTCTGTGAGCGTTTTTCTTTATCCTTTTTTTTTTTTTTCAAAAATGTAAAGGGCGGTCTTTTATTTTTGATATTTCAATTTTTATCTTTATTCTTTTTATTTCTATTTTGTTAGTCTTATACCTTTTCAATTTACTCATTCAATTCTAATTTATCAAATATTATCTTTTCTGATTTGATCCTTTCTTTTTTTGGACTCTATTGTAAAAATATTATTGGTTATTAACCTTCAATCGAAGTTTAAGATACTTTTTATTTTTTTATAATTTGGTCCTCACTATTTTGACTCTTTTGCTTTTGTTAAAATTATTTTAATTTTTAATTTAACCCTCCAATAAAAAAAATTAGGTTGCTCTCCTATTTAATTTTTATTTCAATATTCACCCTTATTATTTTAATTATAGTTTTTTTTAAATCTTTTTATGTAATTGTTTTTTTTTCTTGGCTTCTTCCATCAACAGTTGATTTGTTGAGGATAAGGCTTGTTGTATTTGTCGGGTTACAAGTTTTAAAAAATTAAATAAGGTCAACATATTTTCTTCATTTTTTGCTTATATTATTATTTTTCATCTTGACATTTGATATTTTGTATTTTTTTTTTTAAAATCTTATTCCTCTTTAAGGTCACAAGTTTCGATGGTTGATATATGTTGACTTTGATCTTTTTTTTTAGGTTCTAGAAAATTATTTTATTTTTAATTTATCCTTTAACTTTGTTTTTTTAATTCGTGTTTATGTTTATAATATGTTTCTTTTTGTTTCTTTTATAAGGTTATCTCAATCATATACCCATGTTCTTGAGGTTAGTAGATTACCCAAATTGACTAGTATTTTATTTAGTTTCATCATTTTGTATTTTTTTTATTGATCACTTCATTGTGTTTTTGGGTTTATATTCTATGCCGTCAATCTTGGCCTTATGGTTATGATCACGAGTTTTGATGATTCACACAAGTTGACTTTGATCTCTTTTTAGATATTTTCAATTTTTTTTTTATTTTCATTCTTTAACATTTAAACTTTTGAAAAATGATCTTCTTGCTTCATTAACTTGCTCTCCTTTCACATTTAGTTTTTATATATATCAAATATATTAAAAAATTAAATATGCATATAGATTGATTGAGAGTTTTTTATATAAAAAATACATTTTTTTATTAAAAAAAATATCCCCCCGCAAGAAAAACACAGATAACATATCTAATCAAACTGCTATTTTGCTTTGCTAGTGCTTGTCTACTCCTTGCTGTATTTCTAATGGAGAGAGAGGGCACGAGCTTCGTGGTCCAATGGCAACTAGATGCCAGCCTTCCTCCTTTCTATTCAGGCAAGGCTTGAGGATCCTTTCAATTCATGAGACCTTAGCTTGCAAGTAATTTACTAATATCCCATTGAATTTTTTTTTTTTTGGGTAGATGAATCCAACTTATAAGCTAAAAACTCCATTCCCATAAAAGAAATTAAAAAAAAAAGAGGGAGAGAAAAGAAAAAAAAAGAAGAAAGAAGGTGAAGTAACAAAAAAATCTCTCAAACATTTTTTAAGGCAAATAAAACTGAGATGAGGATAGAAAGAGAGGGGGTTGATGATTATATGACTGTTTGAAAGTGTGATTGAGATTGTTTTTAAAAGTGTTTTTGTTTCAGAAATACATCAAAATAATATTTTTTTAAAAAAAAATTATTTTTGATATCAGCACATGAAAATGATCTAAAAATACTAAATTTTTTTAATTTAAAATAAAAAATATATTTTTTTCACAAATATTTTTATAATGTCAAACATTCTTTTAATATATCCACGCATAAGAGCAAAAAAAGAAAAAGAAAAAAGAAAAAGAAGAAAAAAATGAGGCTTTTCATGTTGGAAGAAAAGGGTATTTTGATGGCGGAAATGGTTTGCCGTCTCTTGCATGTAAATAGTTGGATGATGGAAAGATCAAAAACAATTATTTGTGAGCTGTTTCGATGGCCGATTGTGGGCACCATTTAGGGCCTGTTTGGCACAGCTGTTGGAGCTGTAGCTGTTGTGGTTGAGGTTGAAAAAAAGCTGGTTTCTGAAAAGCGCTTTTAGCTGCGGTTCATAACTGAAATTTGTGTTTGGTTAAAACTGTGGTTGATGTTGAGTTTAATGAAAAGCAGTTTTGTGTGTTTGGTTACCATGCTTTTCATATTGCTGTCAACTTGTTAAATTAATTAAAAATACACATGTATAAACACACATACATACATATATATAAATATTTTGTTGGAATAATTTCATATATTTATTAATAATTAAAATAACAAAATATTTGAAATAATTGAAGTAAATTAAACACTTGATTTTATTCTTTTATCAAACTACTTGCAATTCCATCACGAACTCAATTCTATAAAAGGTAGGACTCGTCATATCCAACCAAGCTCCAAAAAACTCACATATTAAGCTCAAAAAATGTTGTTCGATCCAATTTTGTTATTTTTTCTTAGAATTCTATGTTATTATTATTTTTTTTTTTGTTTTAGGGTTCTGATTTTTATATAAAAACTTGTAAACCAAAACTTATTAAATTATTGCTCTACAAATAAAATTAGATTTGAAGTTGTTTATTATTTAACCCTATTTCAATCAATTTTCTATGCTTGTTATTATTCTTGTTGTGCTCCCCCCAGCGTCATAAACTAATTAGACAATGCATTTTTTGCAGGAACCGGATCAACATCAATACCTATTTATGCCATCTCAAATCAAACCTTTAATTCACAATGAAAACCTCAATTAACTGAAATTTTATTTTATTTTTTAAAAAAATCTCGACAAATTTATCCCTTACGAAATAATTTACATCACATATAGATTACATGCACTCCCTATTACAATTTAGAATCCAAATAAAGTAAGAAATAAAAAGGGAAACAAAACATCACCACATAATTCAAGTGGATCATCTACCTCGGTCTACGTATACAAATTATCACACACATTCAATGGAAGGTAATCAACAAACCGAGAGAGTTTTAACTCCTAAGATATGGAGAACCTTCTCCTCCTAGGCTTAGTAATACCCACACCGATGTTATCATCAATATGAAAAGTATCTTTAGACCCATGCTTGAAAGGATTCAACTTCCCTAATGTTTTTTGACATGGATGAGAAGAAGGTATGTTTTCGAGACCCGATGAGCCGTAGGAGCAGCGACTGCAATATCCTTAGTTGAACTCCCTTGATTCTTCTGCATGTCTGAGACATAAAGCTTCAACTTCATAAGCTCTGACCACAAGGCCTCGTTCTCTCTGACAAGTGAAACATCAGACTGCAATTGACTCCTTGTTGTAGCAGCATCAGGCTGGTCATCCGCACCACTCCTTAGTTTAAGCCGATCATAGTAAAGTGCATGCAAAACAATCATGATCGATAATCTTATTCCTAAAGCCGTACTCCACACTCAATTTATTCATACCAAGCTGTGTCAAGAATGGCCAAAACAGGTAAAAATATTATCAATTTCTAGCTATTTGTTCAATTTTTCCCATCATTCACAAACAAAATCTAAAATGGCCGAAATGTTATACAATCAAAACCCTAGCTTCTCTGCAGTGTTATGCTAACTATTGTGCATACGAAGAAAAAAAAGCTGAAGGAAATTTAAGTATACACACCTTCGATTTGCAGAAATCGGTGCCTCCCGTGCCTCCTCTTCGTGGTAACCGTTGATCCGAGGGAAAAGTGTGGACTTCGTGCAGGGTGTGGGCCGAGGAAGGGTGGAAGGTGGGTGTGGGTCGAGGGCTGAGGGAGAGGGGGATCTGAGGGAGAAGAAAGAGATGAGGTGAGGGAGGGAGAAGTCGAGGGCTGACGGTCAGGTCTGTGAGGGAGAGAGGGAGGTGAGGTGAGGGAGAGGGAGGGAGCAGAGAGGCGAGGGAGGTGCGGGTGAGGGTGAGGCAGGTGATGGTAAGGGAGCAGAGAGGCAAGGGACTGAAAGAGAGGGAGGTGAGAGTGAGGGAGGGACAGGCGAGGGAGGTGAGGGGACAATAATGGCTCAGACAATTTTTGCAGTCAATTTCGTGCCGCAGATGCAAAAGCATCTCTCAGGAGCTTTTGCATCTGCGGCACGAAAATCAGTTTTAGTGTGGGACCCACAGCAAAACGCTGGGGTCCCGTTTGGTGAAATTAAATTTCAGCTCCGCGGTTCAACGCAACGCTGCGTGAACCGCGGAGCCAAACGGCCACTTAGATAGTGAGAGAATCACCACCAGCCCCATTCTTGTTCATGCGACTATCTTATATATTGCAACTATACTGTCGGCTACTCAATTGAATCATAGTGTGAAAACAAATACTTTTATTTTAATAAAACTCCATTTACAATACATCCAAAGTTGTAGGTTAAGATTAAGAGGGAAAAAAAAATCCACGAAACCATGATAACTCCACAAGAAAAGAAAAATTCACAAAACCAAATTTCCAAATAATTTAATATCAAATGATAAAATTAAAAATAACTAGAAAAGGAAGATCAGGTTGCCAAAAGGTAAAATTGAAAAGAAATCAATTAAAAAAGGACAAAATAATAAACTAAATCAACTTAGATTAACCTACAAATTTAGTGATCATAAGATCAAGATAACCTATAAAAAGCAAATAAGAGGCAATCTGGGTTAATCTACCCAACTTACGACTTGGATCATGAGATTGAAATACACTCATAATAAATAAATAAATAATATACAAAGCCTAACTTTAAGCCAACGTAGTATTCAAGGATAAAATCAAAGAGCAAAACCACTTAAAAAAATAACAAAAAAGCTCAAGTCAACTTGGTCTAACTTGTTAAACTCGATCTATTATGTGATCTTTATGAGAAGTTTTGAGTTTTTTCAAATGAGGATGTTCACATTCAATGGGAGTACCATTTGTTCGTTTCTAAACATGAGTTTTTTTTTGGTGACCGGGGTGTCCGGGCCAGCTTGCGCGCACCACAACTAATCCCCGGATTCACTGAACATCCTGCAAGCCCAACGAGCAAGTAAGGCACCGTGAGGGTAACAGACGTGCCTGACAGGGCTTGAACCCGGATAACTGAAAGGAACAAGCACTTCACTGACCGTTAGGCCAAGACCTTGTTGGCCAAACATGAGTTTTGTTCCTAGTTGTAATGGGACATACATATTTTGTAGAAGTGTATGCAATATGATTTTTAGATGTATAATATAATTCAAACCAATCTAAAAACAAGATTTGGATTTTATATAATATAACCAAATCATAAGAACATTTTTTATTTCTTGTCTTTGTTTTATAATTTTTTTTAAAAAAACCAAGATCTCTTTTCAAAGTTATGGTCACTATCAAAATCATCAACGAAATACTTTTTTATTAATGACAAATTATTTTTCTAAAATATTTAGTTCATTTTTGATATTTTCTCTTATTATAATAAAGAAATTTGGATAGGTTGGTGGAGATAGTTAATCATTTTCTAGATTTATATAAAAGCTTGAGTATATTTTACATTTGAAAACTATTATTAAAAATATTAAAGATTGACTTTCTAGATAGGTTTGTATGATAAAATATATTTAATATAGTGGAGATCTTATAAGTTTTTTTTTCTATATTAAGATTATTGATGAATACTATCTTGAAATTGTATATATTGGTAAAATATATAAATAAAAAGAAAAAGATTAACTTATAAATTGATCACATCTCCTGAATTTACAATTTGCTATATAATCACAGGAAGAAGATAAAGAGGAGAGGATTTTGAAATTCTTCACATTTCAATCATTAGATCAAGGAAGGGGCTTCACTAAGATTTTATGTATCTAATCACAATCCCCAAAATGCTAGAGCCATCAGAAATTGATTAGATCTAGACCGTTGGATAAAGTTTGAAGCGATCTGAACCATATAAAGCAGAATAGCTCACAGATCTACAATAGATCGTGTTACATCTGATCATTTCCATGTAATATAGCCAGCCCCCTTCCCTCTATATCATACCTCCTCATCTTCTTGGCGAGAATATCCCGCAAAAGGAAAATTGCAAGATACAGTAGCAGTAGGAAATCAAGGTTGCCTGTAACTTGACTAACTGATAGAAATTTATGAGAGAAGCAGTAGCCACTGAATCCTTTCTTGTGCTTTCATCTACTACAGATCCGTAACGACGCCTTCTTCTTTCTTCTTCTTTTCAAGTTCATGCCACCAATCGACAATATCAACTCCATTGGTACGCGTTTTACCAGGCTGTGTGATTTCAGTGTTCATCTGTTTTTTTGACAGAACAACGCTAGCTGCTCATAAAGTTTTTGTGCTGGTTTCTAGGCCTGGAATATGGGGAAATGAAGGTGGATCATCTGTTACACCATTGTTTCATTGAGAGCTTTGATTTTGTTTAGTTGAAGATATTCTGCACATGATCTGAGCTATATTGTAAATTGATTCTGAGTATGTTAAGCTATCCCTGTATTTATTCTATTTCCTTCTCAATATATTTTATTGCTTTTCTCTTTCAGCAATAATTTTGAAAATGGCTTGCTTGATAAAGGACCTTAATTTCTCGACAAGGCGACAGGGCAGAGTATATCTGCAAGGCTTCATCCAAGACTTAGATTTTACCTGGAAAAGATGTTGTGCATGTTATTGCAAGGCACGGATCATAAACTTTTCCATTCATAGATTTCGTTTGAATCACATTTTGGATCATTGATCTAATGTTGGGTTTATATGAGAATAATTATGTGTTTGTGGACTGACAAATAAAATGAAACCTAATAAAAAATGATCTGCTAAGTATTTTTAACAATTAGGATTTTGATGTATCTAATACGGTGTTAAACTTTTAACTTGTAGAGATTAAATGGTTATTCTTATTTCAGTGATGAGCTAAAATGAAATACCAAAGGGTAGGATGTCAAAAGACATGAATACCAAAAGGTAACTGATTATCTATATATATGGTCATGATCCCCAGATTACATATGTTGTTTTCATTCTTATTATGACATTCCATTAACAAAGAGAAAAATAAGGTTAAGGTAGAGAGAATCAAATGACTCTAAAAAAAAACATGTTAATCTGAAAGGTCATCCGTATGATTCTAGAGAGCGACTTTCAGATATGGATGGATTCAGTTGCACTTCCGTTCTATTATTTATGTGTTCTTGATAATTGAATATAAATATTTTTATATATTATGAAATATAGTTCTAACATCGCACAGTCATTGCCACGCTATGAATATTAACCTGTCACAAATCAGCTTCTGGATGGTAGAAGCTCTCGGCAATCCACTCAGAAAGAATGCAGTACTGTTATTATTATCTGTAACAAAAAACTATCCTGATTCCTCGCAAATCCCTCGACACTTTCATGCATGCTTTCGAGATGAGGGTTGCATAATTACATCTTCTAAGAACTTGACTGAAGAAAAGATCAAACATGGCTGGAACAGTAGAACTCAACGTCTTTCTTAAACTTCAACTTGATCTTCTCCAGAGCAGCAACAGCATCTCGCATACCTATCCTCTCTCCTGGCAAATCTTCAGAACATTCTAGAGCCAAATTCAAAATGGAAGTCACACAATCCTTTTTAGCTACAAAATGTTCTTCCTCACTCAGCAAATTGGCATCAATAACTTCAGTGATTGCATTGGGTAAAGATTGTTTGACCCAATTCTTCAAGCTCATTTCTCCTTCAAACATATCATCTGTAGGCTTCTTTCTCGTAAAAGTTTCCATCAAAAAAATACCATAGCTGTAAACATCACCTTTCACAGACACAATCCCTTCAAATCCGTACTCTGCATTCCAATTTCGGTTAATTATTCATCTATCTTAATATTGCTTGAACATATAAATATGCTTGAAGTTCAATACAAAATATCAAATCATGTTAGAGAATAATATAAATCATATTCTGAAGCCTCATCTAACCTAGCAGTCACGAGTTCAAATCTCACCACCCTCGTTCTATTTGATAAAAATCAAGCACAAGGTAATGTAAATCTGTGCAAGTTTTAAGCCTCAAGAACTTTCACTTGAGGGGTTCGTGTAAAGAATAATATAAATCATATCATATAACTTCACCTAACAACTTAAAATTTTAGATGAGTTGATTCTTTAACATATCGAAGATGGAAAAAGGTAAAGTTCTGGAAAAAAAATTAGAAAGATCACCTGGAGCCATATAACCAACAGTGGCTAGAGTCAACGTTTGTGTCACAGCATCCCCTTCTCCTAGAAGTCTTGAGATTCCAAAATCAGTCACGTGCGCAACCATGTCTTCATTTATCAGGACATTACTGGGCTTGAGGTCACAGTGGACTACAGGTCTGGTACAGCCATGGTGAAGATATTCCAATGCTGACGCCACATCTATCATGATATTCAGCCTCTGTAAGATATCAAGATGATAGTTGTGAGAGTACAGCCATTTCTCAAGGCTCCCACGAGGCATGAACTCCAGGATTAAGGCTTTAAAATCAAGATTACAGCAGCTGCTGATGATCTTGACAAGATTTCTATGGCGAAGCATGCGCAACACTTCACACTCGGAGTCAAATCTCATGAGCTCCCCTTCAAGATCCAAATGGAAAACCTTCACTGCAATGCACAATCCATCTGAAAGAGTCCCCTTGTATACTGATCCACAACTCCCAGTACCTAGCAGATTGGTTTCGTTAAATCCTTCTGTTGCTCTATAAAGCTCATGGTGCGAAATTTTTCTCCATGATGCAGTAGGTGACGAATCTTCCTGAGTACCTGGTTTCCTTTTATGGCTTCTTCTGAAGATGATAACTGTGAAGACAATTACCAGTATTATGGATGCAATTGCTGGTACAATGTACCTTATTCCAAATTCATGAGGCCTCTTAGATTTTCGATGAATATTGATACTTTTGCATGGCGGGACCTGCATTCTAATCGGACCACATAATGCTTCATTGTCCATAAATGATAGAAAGGAGAAGTTTGCAAATGATCCCCTGTCAGGAATTTCTCCTTGCAATCGATTGAACGACACATTGAAAGTTTTGAGGTGTACAAGTTTCTCTAAGGACTTGGGGATAGTTCCAGAGAGATTGTTACTTGACAGGTCTAAGAATTCTACACTTACCAAGTCACCAAATGATGAAGGAATAGGACCCTGCATTCTATTATCAGACAGGGAGAAGTGGGCTAGATTTTGAAGGCCCGCGATGCTGGTTGGGATATCACCTGACAGTTGATTGCTTGAGAAATCGATAATTGTCACAACCTTCAAATTTCCAATCTCTAATGGGAGAGTTCCAGTTAGAGAATTGAAAGACAAGTTTATCTGTAGCAAATCTTTCAGGCTCCAAAAGGTAGAAGGAATTGATGTGAATCTATTCGAGCCTAAATAGAGTTCTCTAAGAGATGTAATGTTACTCAGGCATGCAGGAAGTGATCCAGAAAACCCATTTTCTAAGAGGTACAGGTAACTCAATCTCTCCAAATGACATATCTCATCGGGAATATGTCCTCGCAATTTGTTGCTTGCCAGTGAGAAATCTTGCAGATGTTTTAGTCTTCCAATTTCGCTCGGAATTGCTCCAGTCAGTTCATTCTGTTGTAGGATTAAGCCTATCAAATTGCTTAAGTTGCCGATTCCTCCAGGAATATTTCCTGTGATTCTGCAATCAAAAGCATACAATTCTTCAAGAGATTCAGATAAATTCCCAATGGAAACCGGAAGCCTACCACCCAATGGATTGCCATTGAACCTTAAATAAGCTAAACTCCTGCATTTTGACAGTGACGAGAGAAAGCTTAATTCTGAATTTAAAGACTTGCTGGTCAATACGTTTTCAGCCAGATTGAGTTTCTGCAGATTTCTTAAATTTCCAAGCGAATCAGGAATTGTGCCAGAGAATGAATTGGAGGACAAGTCCAAGACTGTCAGCTTTGAAGCATTGCTGATAGAATCTGGGATTGGTCCACTAAGTTCATTTCGCTCCAGGTAGAGCTCCTCAAGATTTGGAAGCCTGAAACCTGTGTTTGATGGAAGATGGCCTGAAAGGTGGTTGTAAGCCATGTTGACTTTTCTCAATAATGAGAAGTTGAAGAACGTAGATGGAATGGAACCAGTGATATTGTTGAAGGCCAAGTCCAGTTCTTGTAGTGCATGCAAGTTACCTATTTCATTCGGTATTGCACCTGCCATAAGAACAACTCTTCCCTGTCAGACCCCTCTAACATCACCATAATTCATTTAGAGAGCTTCCTTGAAAAAAAAACAAAAATGATGCAGTGCAGGAAAAGTATGCCTCTGGCCGCAACAAAATACACTCGTGGAGATTAGGTGACTGTTTAGGAGTTTGGTTGCAGTTGTTTTTTAAAATGTTTTTCATTTAGAAATACATCAAAATAATGTTTTGTTTTGTTAATTTTTTTCAAAATCATTTTTGAAACACATGACAAACAGGCCTAGGTTGAGTAACAAGAATCTTTCGCTAAAATTAAAAAAACATAGTATGGTACCTGTTAAATTGTTATTTTGCATGTGTATTTCCATGAGATAAGTACAGTTGCCGATCTGCTGCGGTATGTGTCCTGTAATTTCACTATCAATTAGTACAAGCATTTTTCTAGTGTCAGAATGTCAAAACAAAGATGTGGAAAGGTACCATTTAATCTGTTGACTTGTAAGCCCAACTTTTCCAGGCTAACAAGACGCGCAATATCATCAGGAATTTGACCTGCAATGTCATCAGTGATACTTAATCTAATTAAAAAACAGAGTCTAAAACAGGAAACTACAGTAATAGAATGCTAGCAAAGCATTTGAATTCTTGTAGCGAGGAATATAGTGGAATGGTACGTACCGGTCAAGTTATTTTCACCAAGATATAGCTCCTTGAGCTTTGTAAGAGCACCGATTTCTTTTGGAATGCTTCCTGTGAATCTGTTGCTTTCAAGGTTTAGAACACGAAGTTCTGTGCATTTATGCAGATTAGATGGAATTCTTCCATGTAAATGGTTGGAACCCAGATTAAGCACTTCCAGTGCGGAAGGGATATTGCTGTTCATGATCATGTCCACTTGAAGATTGCCAGATAAACTGTTAGCTCGGAGATTAATTAACTGCAGAGAAGACATGTTGAAGAGTACGGGAAAAATAACACCAGAAAACTGGTTGTGTCCCAGATCCAAAATCTTCAGGTTAGAAAGATTCCTGATCTCCTCCGAAATATTTCCTCCGATGAAATTGCCTCCCAGGTTCAGTGTCTCCAGTGCAGTGACGTTAAAGAGAGACGATGGAATGTAACCTCGGAGAGAGTTATTGGTGAGAAACAAGTGCTGAAGTTGTGGCAGCGCTGTAAACCAGCTGGAAGGAATGTCTCCACCGAAGTTGTTGTATGCCAAATTCATGTATTTCAACCGATGCAGGTGTGTGAGCTCATGGGGCAGGTAGCCATGGAAGCTGTTGTTACTCAGGTTTATGGATAATAGAAATGAGAGATTTCCCACCTGAGGAGGGAGGTTTCCCTCAAGCTTCATGCTAGAAAGATTCAAGCTTGTGACTCTTTGGTGGCCAGCACTGCAACTTACTCCAATCCAATTGCAGAAAGACGTAGCAGTGGACCAGTTTTTTGCCAGGATGTTACCAGGATCAAATGTGATGTGTTTTTTAAGGGATAGAAGTGCTAATTCATCAGTTAAGTTGGTATGGGGAATTGCCAAACAGACAATTAAGCATCTGATTAGCAATAGAAATGCCACCACAGAACCCATTATGATGATTTTAGCAGTGACAGCCGGTGTGGTTTAAGCTGTAAGTAGGAGAATCAGGTGTATAAAAGCAAGAGAAAATTAATGGCGGAAACCTTAAAATAAGCTAAAGAACAGTCCCTCCACTGAAAAAAAATTCAAAGAAAAACACAAGTGTTGTTTGGATGCGGAAAAGAAAGAGCTAATTGTGGTTTCTTAGCATAGAAAACTTGTACTCTTGTGTTCCTTTGACGATTGACGAAATGTTTCTTCTCTCACGGTTGACCAAGGAAAAACTATACAGCGAGACAAGAAATAATGACAGTCAACAATGGAGGAATGGATTAGTTTCGTTCGATATTTGCTATGGCGGTGTGTTTAGTAAATCTATTTATAACAAAAATTGATATATATATATATATATATATATATATCAAACATACTAACCTCATAACAAAAATTAAACACACTCTATCTAGCCTATGTGTATGAGTGCCGTTGTATGTAAAATGGCATGCCCCTAAATAGATATAGAAAACTTTGTTCTAATGAGTAATGACCTTGTAATTAAGTAGAAATATTTGTCATAACCCAATTTTGGGTCATTCCTCAAATTTACCCAAAAAAAAATAAAAATAAAATAAAAGAGGTTGATGTCGGCAGAAAAAATCAAGACATAAATTTTGAACGTTTTCGAGAGCTCGATCATACCTCTTTTGTGCCTAGAAATGAAGAAACGTGCAAATTGAAGGCTAAAATAATTTATTATCGGATAAATTTACGTCAAAATTAAGTCAAAAGATATAATTATATTTTTATGGGTCAATTTGATTTAATTATTAGCTAATTTAAAAGTGTAATTATATTTGAGAATTAATTTAGGGTCCAATTGAAGGGTTTAATTAAGTGCAATGACTTTATTATACTTTAAATTAGTCAAATTAATTTTATTAATGACTTAATCAATGAAAAATCAAGTTCTTAAACTTAATTTGGATTCAATTGATAAGATAGAAATGTTCAGAGATCAATTTGAATTTTTTCTAAACTAATTATGTAAAATCAGGGATCAAATTAAACAAATTGAGAGTTTAGAAATTCTACTGGTGGCTGTGGAGTTTCATGCCCAGTCAACTATCAAATGGGCCCCAACTTCGTTCCAAGTCGGTCAACACGATATGTTCAATTTGTTTTTAATTACTTCCACTTCAAGCGTGAATTAAATCTGTAAGAAATTAATTAAGATATTGCCAGATCTCTTATTAGCTTTTTTATCATATGTCACAGGCTTTTATATATATATATACACACGACAGGAAAAATTATAAAAAATATTGAAAGGTCAATAATTTAAATAGATAAAATTAAAAAAATAACTCATTCAAATATAAAAATAATACAAGATTGTATATCAAATATATGAGTTTTCGATTGAATACTATTATAATAAAAATAAATGAGCTGGACATTAAATGAACAAAATCTAAATTACTAATTTATAATACCACAAATTTCTTTTAATTTTAAATGTGAATTTTAGGTGACTAAAAAAAGTCTTAATTACATTACATACCTTATAGTCTCCCATTTGTTATAAGATTATCACATCATTTAGAGTAATTTTAACTCAGTTCTGTAGTTTAGCAGAAATAAGTAATTAGTCCTCGTGATTCTATAAATTATTATTTACTTCTTTTTATCTCTTATTCTCATTTATAACTTTCATTTCTTTTTCATTTTTTTTTATTTTAAGAAATAAAAAAAATATAGGACGGAAAGTTTAATCATGAGAAAATAAATTATTTTCTTAAGAAAAAAATAATATTAAATTAAGCATAGCCAACTGATCAAAGAACTATTTAACTTCTTACAACATAGTGATTAAATAATTTATATTGATTTAACTTTCATTTCATAAATTGTTATTTACTTCTTTTATTTCTTATTCTCATTTATAACTTTCATTTCATTTCATTTTTTTTTATTTTAAGAAACAAAAAAATATATAGGACGGAAAGTTTAATATAAGAAAAAATAATATTAAATTAAGCATAGCCAACTGATCAAAGAACTATTTAACTTCTTACAGCATAGTGATTAAATAATTTATATTGATTTAACTTTCATTTCATAAACTATTATTTACTTCTTCTATTTCGTATTCTCATTTATAACTTTCATTTCATGTTTTTTTTTATTATTTAATTTTTTTTATTTAAAGAAATATAGATTTGAAAGTTGTAAAAGCATGGGAGAACATTTTATACCTCCTAAAATTGAGAGGAAACTGTGATTTATGAGACTTTTTGTAGTCATCTAATCTCCGTTGACTCAAGTGGGGGAAAGCAAAAATCAGTGGCTCATCCTCGTCAAATCTATCGTCTCTTGCACCATGCATGCTTTTCCTGACTCCACTCAAGAAAAACAATAAATCAAGACCTCGTTTCTGGATAAAACAGACTCTTCAAGACTTTGAATCATGGTTTCTGCCCCCACAACCCATTTCCATGGAGATCAAAGTAGACAGTGGTGTTTGACTACTCTATTCCACTTCTTTTTTTCAAGATTTTCCAACTTAATGAATCCTCGTTTTCTTATTTAGGACTCTAAGACTTTGAAAATTAGTATATGATACTGATCTAGGATCTTCTTTAGTAGATTAAATATGTGCAATTAGCCTAGTGATGCTACTGTTACCATTAATAATTGAGCTTCTTGCTTTGGCTTTTACATTGTGGAATGGTTTGTGGCTACTTTCTTCTTCTATCAAAGAGGCCAATCGATTCTCAAACCCTAAAGTAAGTTATAACCCAAAATTATAGAGAAACAGAGAGAAAACCTTGATATTTTCTGAAAAGTTTACAATCCAATGATATTCAATGAAAAGTAGTCAGTAAGGTTGTTTAAAACGCAAGAAAACCATTTTAATTAGTACAATATTAATTAAATTAAAAGTTATAATTTAAATAGCAAAAAAATCCAAATACAACAAGAAAATGGAAGAAAATACAACTTTTAGACCTAATTTGGACAAGTTCCTGGACTTGGTGTCTTAATCTTTCAAGGAACAAGGTCATTAGAATGGATTTTCAGCAGTACTATCCCTATATAACATCAAGCTGAGAGTGAAATCGATTATCTCTTTCGTGGTCATTAGAAGGACAAGCTTACTGAAGCATAAGATCGATCAACCATGTTTGTAGCATATCAGAGTCATCGGCAGATTCCCAGTTCTGTGATCAAATGAGAACCCATAATCTGTCCAAGAAGATTACAGCAGTGAATGAGTTGTCTATCCAGAAACCTCAAGCTTGTAAGTTGAGAGAAACCAACTGGCTGTGAAGCAAGAAAATTGAGGTTTTGTTTAAGCAATTCTTGTTTCAATGTCCAAGATGATATCAGCTCGTGATTGCGAAGCTAACTGGCAACAGATTGGAGCGAGAACATGCATGCATCTTCCTCTGCAGTACTGCTCGGCCAAGACAAAGAAGCTTCCAATATTGCAGCCACCCCAGCAGATACGTTGCTTCAACTCTGTATAATTGTCCATATCATGAATTGTTTTTAGATAATAGTAAATCTCGCTCTTCAAAAAACATATTTTGTGGATACAGATTATTAGAGAATAATATAAATCATATTATGGAGCCTCACTTACAAGCTTAAACTTTTAGGTGAGATGGTTCTTTAACATGATATCAGAGCCTTGTTGACCTAACGGTCACGAGTTCCAATCTCACCACCCCCATTCTATTTGATAAAAACCAAACACAAGGTGATGTGGGTCTGTGCAAGTTTCAAGCCCAAAAAACTTTCACTTGAAGGGGTGTGTTAGAGAATAATATAAATTATATTATGTGGCCTCACTTACAAGCTTAAACTTTTAGGTGAGATGGTTCCTTAACATAACTTTGTATAATTGTCCATATCATGAATTGTTTTTAGATAATAGTAAACCTCACTCTTCGGAAAGCATATGTTGTGGATACAGGTGAGCGAGTAAACCTTAGTTGTCCTATGCTCTTACAAGGGGTGCATGTCCTAACTCGAACTCGAAACTATTAGAGAATAATATAAATCATATCTATAGCCTCGCTTATAAACTTAAACTTTTAGGTGAGATGGTTTCTTGACATGATATCAGAGCCTTGTTGACCTAGCGGTCACGAGTTCGAATCTCACTATCCTCATTCTATTTGATAAAATCAAGCACAAGATAGTGTAGACATATGTGCAAGTTTCAAGATTAAAAAAACTTTCATTTATGAGGATGTGTCAAAGAATAATATAGAATTGTTACTAGGCCGTGGGCCGCTGATAATCAGTAAGGTCGTGTGTGGAATGATAGGGGATGGAGTCGGTGAGGCCCTGTGTTGCTAATGCAGCCGGAAGTGCTTCTGATATTTTCCTTCCTTTAATTAATTAGTGTGACTTTAAGTGATGATATGAATGAGAAAATCAAAACAATCCAATTTGTGATAGAAAAAGTAATTTTCAATCTCTATGCATCCAATAAGGTTTCGATGGGTTGGATTAAAATTATTCTAAAAGTAAAAACATATTTTGATTATAAAAAATATTTAATATTATTATTAAATTTCATCTAATAGGCCAATTTTAAAATCTACTATTCTGTTTCTTTGCCTAACTTTAATTTAAAATTAGATTTTATATGAGTTATCCTAATATAATCTAGTCAACTTTGTAAGTTCAAAGACAATCCAAGCGATTGATAAAAAAAATATAATTTGGTTTTTTTAAAAAAAAAAATTAAGAAAATATTTTTTAATATCAAAATGATGACATATTAAACCGACTTGGACCTTATGACTTAACATATCAAACTTGTAGCTCAGGTCATGGATTCTACTGAGTTTGATAGCTTTATTTTTTAAAATTATTTTTTTACTATATTATATGAAGATAAAAATAGATGCTCATAAAATAAAATACAAATAAAATATTATCATTTTTAAAAAAAACTACAATAATTTCATAGATGACAAACCAAAACAAATTATAAAAATAAATTCAAAAGCAAGCAAATTATGATTGAATAAAAAATTAATCTCAAAGAATACTCGGTTGTCTCACTTAAAGAATTCTTGGTTCTTCTAAATATAATTTTTGATGGCTAATCAATGGTTGATAATGGTGGGAGACAATTCTTCTTATTATTTTTTTATATTTTATCTTTTAAAATTCTTTCTATATTTACAAACTTTGAGTTTATATATATGTTTTTATTTCATATACATATATATTTCCTTATAATAATAAAACTAATTGAATTATCTAGTCTCAAAAACAAAATATCTCATTCCCATGATAAATAAATTGAAAATTTATCAATCTATAATTTCAAGATATTATTGATTATAAAAAAAAATATACATTTAAATTTATTTTTATTTTTAAAAATAAAATTGCTACAGATGATTTATAATGAACAATAATTTATTCTTAAGTACTTATTTATCAATTTGATATGCATAATTTGAAATTAATTTTACATGTGATAATTTAAAATAGATCATATTATTTAAGATCCAAGAATTAAACATTAATCAATATAAAGTTTGTGATTTGCAAATATAACAGTATACCTTAAATGTAAATGATCAAGTTTTATTAAACTATTAAAATTAGTTGTCTACGTTAATTTAATATTCTTAATTCTAAATATTTTCTGAGTATTTGCGAACACTGATAAGACAGATAGAAAAATCTTTATTTGTTTCATTTTTATTATTAAAAAAAAAAACATTTCTCCTTGCAAAAACAATTTATTGCATGGAAATAAATAAATAAAATTATACTCCCCATAATACACTTTGACAATTTTATAAAAGTGATGATAATATAAATTAACTTAACAATTAAATTATTTATCAAGTTAATGTAAACTCCAATTTTCCTTACAAAAGAGTCAATTTTGTTTATTTAAAAAGTTATTTATTATAAATTTAAATTATAATTATAAACTGTTTTTCCCAACGGTTTCCTCTACCGTTAGTTACAAGCATCCGCCAAATTGACCAAACCTTGCAAATTTCATTTTGCACCCCCACAGATGATTCTATCTCTTCTTCTTCTTCTTCTTCTTTGTATCTGCACAAAAACAGAGGAAAAAGCTCCGAGAGAATGTGCCGCCCCGCCGCTGTTGTAGTAGGGTTTGGTGGCAAGTAGCTGTTGCATATATGAATCTTCGTTTACAAGGTAATTAGTTTGGAAAGTGTTGCTGAGTTTTCAACTCTTATATCTCACTCATATATGGTTACATAAGATATATACAACCACTGTCACCAACTCCCTAGCTTCGCTTTTAATTTTTTTTTTGATGTTCATGTTTTATCGATCACAAAATTTCTAGTTCACGATTTTAATGCGTCACCGAACCTGAAATTTGTTTATTTCATCTAATGCGTTGGTGGGTCATTGTTAAAAGATAGAGGGATGCGGGCGGAAAGAGGGTTTCTTGTAGTTGCCGTCTTGAAAGCAATTTATATTTTGCAGTTTCCTGGAATTGTCAATAGAATTTTATATTTTTTAACATTGATATTGATGTGAATGTAGGTTGCTAAGGTTTCTTGTAATGGTTGCTTGAGAAGTGATTTTCTTATAATGGTCAATTATCATGAAAGTTAGATTTCTTAGTCGTGTTGTGCGTGTTAGAGATTGTGGTGGCATTTTGTTATTAGTCTCACTAGTTAAGCTTTATTGAGATCTGAGAGAGGTGGTGCTATAATGGGGAAGCAAGGATCCCCGAGAAGTCCACGTCCCGACGTGGTGGATGTGAAAGATTATCAGACAAGAAATTCAGAATGTCTGCCTGGTAGTGATCCTATCCTTGGGAGGAGATTGTCAGGAGGAGATAATAATTGGAAATCAAAAGTTGCATTGCTTCATGATTTGAAACATGAGTATGGAAAGCTTGGTTCTTGTAAGGCAGTTTACGTTGGGAAAAGACATTTGTGGTTCCGTAAGCATGTTAAGTCAATTGTTTTTATGTTTGCATTGATGGGGGTCTCTTTTTTCTGCTTGATTCTTTCTTGGTGTCCCTTTTTGATTCGATAAATCTTCAAAATAGTTCATCCTCAAGGACATCAAGTGATCTTAAGGTATGATGCTGCGTTTTTATAGCACTGAGGTAACTAACACACTGCATTTTCAAGTAACTTTAGGATTTGAACCATGACATTTTCAAGCTAACAAAGCTGGGAGCCTGGGACTATTGGTAATGTTCAAGTTCATGATTTGCAAATGAACTTCTGTGTGCATTTAGTCATGCAAAGATTTTTTTTTTTTCTTCAATGATTATATAAGTGCACCCATGGCCATGGCTTCTTCCATCACATAATGGACCGTGAACCTTTTTTCTTCCTATTTCTGTTTTCTTTTTGGACATCGCTTAGAAGGACCTTTTTTTGTAGTCTATCATCAAATCTGAAAGATTTATGTATTTTTAGTTAGTTCTCTGCATGTCAAGTTCTGTATGTATCGCATATGATCTAGCACAGATATTCTTTTCTAGCTAACAACATGAAAAATTCCGTAAGTTAAAGAGGTCAAGTGTTTGAGACAGTTAACTAAAGGATGCTAATTAATTGGTAATTCTTGAATCTAAAGGGAGGTAGAACTGCCTATGCCAATGAAGAAGAACCACCAGTCCAGATGTATGGTCGTCTCCAAAACTTGGCTTACAGTGCTCTAGCAGAGGTTTGCTTTGAAATTTATGTATTTAAAAAATTCATGTTAGATGAGTTTTTGACATATATGTCATAAACCTGAAACGTCCTCTGCTTTAGAAAGAGTTAAAGCAAGAGCCCTCAAATTTCTGGGAGGAACCATGGAAGGCATCTTTATGGAAACCATGTGCAGATAGAAAAGAATCCAAGAAATTAGGTACTAAAATCTTTTTTTTTTTTGTGTTCATATGTGTGTATAAGCATTGTTGTTGGTGTATGATGAAAGAGAGTGACAGACTGACAGTATAAAATCTGGGAAATTAAATGACCAGAAGTACCATAATTAAGTATAATTTGTGGAGACAGGGCAACCTGACAAAAACAATGGATACATAATGGTCAGTGCAAATGGTGGTCTCAATCAACAAAGAGTAGCTGTAAGTGTTTAAACCTTTCACATACATAGGTTCAAGTTGTTTTAATAATTTACTCTGTGAAGTGTCATAAAATAAAGTTATTGGTTGCTGCTATGTCTTAATTCATTGATTGATGTATCTCAATTTGTTTTCAGACTTAAAATATATGTCCATGATGATTCTTATCTCACTGTAGATTCCTGCATGGATTGCAATTATTTATGGCAAGATTCTTAGTCACTGTAGATTCCTTGTACTCGGTTGCAACCTTTTCTCTTGGCAATTTTGTTTTAAAAAACAATTATACCTCATTCGTTAGGAAATCTCATTTTTGGGTGAATAGCCCACATTAGAGGTATATCCACATGAAGTTAGGTTCAGTTTGTGGATTTCTTATGTGTGTGTATGAGTATAGTACGATGTGGGACATACCTTTAAATTCTCCGGTAGTTAAAAGGGAACTGATGAATTATATTCGGTGCTGAAGTCATTCATGAAGAGGAAATACCATAATAAATTGGACGGAATGAGAAATTATTAAGATGATGTTTTAAATCTTACCATAGTTGTTGTTCTTAATCCTTGTAAATTAGTTTTCAAAATCTGGACAACGCATATAGCCCTTTTTTTCTAAATTGAGTACAAGTTGTTGCACTGCATTGAAGTTTTTTCTGAAGGGTTTTTTTAATATTTGAATCTTGATAGCCTTAGCTTAACATATTTATTATCTTTCTGATCTGTGCTTCGTGTATCTTCTTAAGACAGTCCTTGCTATCAGAATTTCCATTACATATTTCAGTGACACTATTGTTACTCCTTGCAGATATGCAATGCCGTTGCCTTGGCATCTTTACTTAATGCAACCCTAGTTCTTCCCAGATTTCTTTATAGCAATGTATGGAAGGATCCGAGGTCTGATATTTTCATACAAATTGCTTCATCTAATCTGTATTACTGACTTCTTTCGTAAAGGGCTAGCTTATAATACTTTTTAAAGGGAATTTAAGCTGTTATTCAATGATAATTAAACAACTATATCCCTATCTTCTTCATGAGCTGAACATGGCATTTCAGTATTATCTGCAATAATGTCACCTCTTTCACTTCTTGGAAATGCAGCCAATTCGGTGATATCTATCAAGAGGAGTATTTTGTGAACGTCATGAAGGATGAAGTGAATATCATAAAGGAGCTTCCTTCTCATTTGAAGTCGTTAGATATTGAAGCAATCGGTAGCCTAGTGTGTGATCTTCTTGATTTCTATATGCTTATTGTGAAGGCAGTGGTTATTTCTGAGCATTACCTATATCTCTTTTTTATCTTGGTTTTGTTAGATAACTGATGCGGACATTGTGAAGGAGGCAAAGCCCATTGATTACCTTACAAAGGTACTTCCTCTCCTGCTGCAGAATGGAGTTGTCCACCTTCTCGGATTTGGAAATCGGCTTGGATTTGATCCGTTGCCTGCTAGACTTCAGGTAAAGGACATTACTTGAGGTTCAAATATCACAGGAAAGATTTTAGGCATACGGAGCTCAATGTTAAAAAGAATCTCCTCACAATCTCTTTGATGTGTTTAAGTATTCCAGGATAACGTTTCACCTTCCAGGCAAGTGTTTTTCACAGGGGTAGCCATTCAACTTGATTAAGAAACTATCCCTTTGCACCGAAAACCAGAAAATAACAATGCAATACGAATAGTGATTTCTTTATGAAATATTCAACTAAATAATGAATTAACAAGATATAGCTAGTCTTTTTTCTGAAGTATGTTGCTTGGTTGTAACCTATCTAAAACAGTTGAAAATAGATTACATCAACAACTGAAGGAAGCACGAGGCATTTTATGGCACACACATCACGAATGAAAATATCACTGGAGTTCAGAGACAAATTCTGCAATCTTTCAAAGAATATGACAGCCAGTTGCTCGCATAGTCACTTACTACGAAAGCATTCATCTATTTATGTGAAAGCAATCGTAACTTAGCATTATTTATAGTTTCATTATTGTATTTAAATGAAATCAGCATCATTTATAGTTTATTATTGCCTTTGTGGAAACTGAACTGCTCTTCAGAAATTAAGGTGCAAATGTAACTTCCATGCATTGAAGTTTGTGCCAAAAATCCAAGAAGCTGGTTCACTGTTGATCAGAAGGATAAGGAAGTATGATGCTGCACAGAGGATGTTGGATAAACAACTTGTTGGAGAGTTTCTGCCTGGCAGTCCCTCAAAAAAACATGATTCAGAAAGAAGTCCATCGAAATATCTTGCTTTGCACTTGAGGTTTGAGGTGGATATGATTGCCTACTCCTTGTGTGATTTTGGAGGAGGAGAGAAGGAGAAAAGGGAACTCCAAGCCTACAGAGAAAGTCATTTCCCTCTGCTTATTGAACGCTTAAAACACTCCAAGTATGAATTTCTTCAGCTTTTTTAACTCATTAGATAGATAGTTGTAATATGGAATCTATCTCTTTCATACCACTTTTGTTTGCAGGTCCATCTCTTCATCAGAGTTGAGAAACTTGGGGAGATGTCCATTAACACCTGAAGAAGCCGCACTTGTACTTGCTGGTCTTGGATTCAAACGTGGAACTTACATTTATCTTGCTAGTTCTCGTATATATGGGGGGAAATCTAGGATGCTTTCATTTACGAGCCTCTATCCCAACTTAGTCACAAAGGAAACTCTCCTGACACCCAGTGAGCTTGCACCTTTTAGGAATTTCTCTTCACAGGTAATCCAGCTATTCTTTGAGCATGTTCAACTTGAAAATACTTCCGCATTACAAGTGTTTTGGAACTATTTATTCATTGCAATTTTAGAGAACTACTTTGGTTGCAGCTAGCAGCATTGGATTTTATCGCCTGTGCAACTGCAGATGTCTTTGCCATGACTGATTCTGGGAGCCAACTCTCATCCCTAGTGTCTGGATTCCGCACTTACTATGGTGGTGGCCATGCCCCTACCCTGCGGCCTAACAAGAAAAGGCTAGCAGCAATTTTGTCAGAGAATAGCACCATAGGTTGGAATAGTTTTGAAGATAGAGTAAGAAATATGATTGAGGAAGGTCAGAGTGTTTTCATACGGGGTTATGGTCGAAGTATTTATAGACAACCGAGGAGTCCAGAGTGCATGTGTAGAACCCACTAGCATGTTCTCAGGTGCAAAAAATTTTCAACGTTCTATTATTTTGAAACTGATTTGCATCTCCCTGGAAAGACATTCCTTGCAGGCATCCCATTCAAGGCGTGGCTCCTGAATGAAAATGACAATGCTGATAGGCAGATGTAATCATTATTCGCTTGTTCAAATTTATATATAACAGTATGTTGTAGTTGTATAATTCCTTTGATTCTTTCCATTTGTATATATAACAATACACACGCTCAATTCAATAATATGTATTCCTGATATTAATAATATGATAGGTTTTTTCTTTTCTTTTCTTTTTGCTATAGGTTTCTATGTCATTTCTGAAAAAGCACAACTTGCTCTTACTCAAGGAAGAAGAGACGTAATTTCTCTCAAAACACACTAAATGGATCATATAATAATGAATTGAACTGATGAATGCAAGGGACAATAAACTAGTTTTATTGTAATAAAACCTGACCTACCCAAGTCATATACATAGAATAAAAAGGAAAATGAGAGAAGAGAAAGCAGAGGAGTCATTCTCTGCCAGCAAAAACCATATGGATCCCCCCGGTACCCCCACCATCTCTATGTTCCTGAACTGGAAATGATGTTTTTCCTCTAACATCTTGAGGTTAGTTCAAGATGGAGGGAAGAAACGATTGAGGTTGAAAGGAAGAGTGTAGAATTCCTCATTCCTGCTGTCTCCATTAAATGTCCGAAACCTAACCCACCATTGCATTCCCCTGTCTCTGGCACTGTCCTTGTAGTCAAGTGTGTTGTCCAAGAAAACAGCTATTATCAGTGCAACAGTTGGGGATGAGAAGAAGATAGTGTTGAGGAAATCGTCGAACTGCACATCAAAGTAGAACTTATGGTGAGTTGTTGATTTCCCTGTAATTTTCAAGGAATGCATTGATGTGGCCATAAATTAGAATTTGATCTCCATTGCCCCGGCTGCAAAAGCTATAAGAACTATAGCATTCATATACTTAAACTTGTCATGGAATATCAGAGGCCTGAGAAGTTGTTTTCATGCTGGATAATAGAGCTTACCCATACAGCTCTAGTATGAGCAGGACCATGGTAGGCCTTGGCGGTATATTCTCTGAAGTATTCAGGGACAGACAACCCGAGAAAGAAGGCAACGCCAGTGATGAAAAGGTTTCTCATTGAGTTCATGTTTGTGAATTGCAAAAATGACAGCCCCACCGAAGCTATATAAGAGCAACAATATTGTAACAGTAAGATACAAATCATAAGAGCTTGATAAAATGATAATGGTAACAAATGAGAAGCCCCATTACTCACCAACAAGACCAAACAACACGCAGTAGACAGCAGCAAAAATAGGGAAGGGTATTGACGCAAATAAAGCTCCAAATTTTCCTGGCAGAACGTGGAAAGGTTAAAGCAAGTTATCAGACAGGGTTGTTTTTAATAAATAAGCATATACTTCATACTTGGTTGTATTTCTTACCTAATATAGAGAAGAATATCATAAAACCAGCTGAGATCTGAATAACCCTGCGGCTTCCAACACGAGTGCTTCCAAGCAGCCCAATGTTTTCTCTGTTGTTTTTCGCAGACATTAGTCCAGTTGCATAGAAGTGAGAACTTTAAGAGCGTGGTGATGAAACTAACTATGCTACTTACACAGAGACCGTCGAGCCTGTCATTGTCCCAAATAATCCATCCAATAGAATCCCAATGCCCTGCCAGCCAATACCACGGCTAAGAACATGGGCTGGAGGTGGGGTGGCGCTTGCTAGACGTGATGCAGCTTTGTATGCTCCAGTTGACTGTTACAGAAGTCATTATTAGTATTTCTTTCTCCAACTAATAGAATAGGATTGACAATCTAGTTTGTAACCTTACCTCAATCATTGAGACAAAAACAGCAGCCATCATTCCGAAACAATGGCCGGCATCAAAGGTGGGAGCACCCCATTGAAGAGGATATGGGATCTTTATCCTGAATAGTTTGTTTTCGTATTAAATTTTTTTGAATCACATTTTCAAATTGACGTATATCCAAAGAAAAGAGCAGAGTTACCAACCATGGAGCAGAAGAAATGAGGTAAGCTTGATCAGTTCGACAGTTTATTTGAGTAATTTCTGGGCGATGTTTGTATGCACCACTGGCTGTCAGGAGGTGAGCATATGCCCATATCACTGTGATTGATAAAAGGAGAGCAAACCGCTCCAGTATTGGCACTTGTTTTGTCTGAAAACTTTTCAAGTACTGCACGTGTACAGCAAAATTAAAACCAAAATAAAATTAAGTTTTTATTCCAAGTGGCTGAATTCTGATACCATAATTTTGCATATACAACACCAAGAGGGATTGATTTTAGTCTCTTAATAACATGTGATGTGTATTGGTTTGTGAAAGGTTCAAACTATAACAAAAGTTTTTGACATAAGGATTAGCTGTAACACCTGGGAGCAGATTACGAATAGGATAAGCATGGGAAAACCGATTTCTACACACCGTGCAGCCTGAAATGGATTCACAAAGGAAAAACGAATTACATAACCAGTCAGAAAGATATTCCTGGTGTTCAAAATGTAGAAAACAATTAAGAATCACTCTAGAACAAATGCACAAACCCTCTGCAAAAGAAAGAATAATGGCATTGAAATTTAAGTAGTGACTGTACCACAGGGAAGCCTCTATCAAACAGGCCAAAACCTACTAATGCAATGACTGGAACCATGCCAAGTGGACTGAAGAATCTGAAAGGAAAAATAAGACCAATAAATAAATAAAAAAATGTAATGCTAAAGCTTGTTTCCATGATTATGAGTCGGAGATTCCCTTTTCATAAAGCAGCAGTATACCTGGAACAAATAGCCCATAATTGACTGTACCCCAGAATTATTTGTATGCTTGATGATACTATGAGAGCACCTTGGACTGCTCTCATTGTGCTAATAAATCTCTAGACAAATACAAAATATAAATCCATTAGTTTTTTCTATAATTATAATGATGATAAATCAATGAACAAGGAGTAATTGGAGTATCTCAATCCAACACTTCTTTTGGTTCCACATAGACTTGGAGTGATCATGTTAGAGTTCTTTCCCTCCAAACTATTACAGGAAGGGCAAAAAAACACTTCCTGGATTGCACTTATTCGCGCTATTAATTTATTCATTTGAATTTATATCACTGATTTGATTGCCTTGGATTTGGAAATTTTGGATAGTGCACAGCCTTTAGCCTTAAAAATGATAAAGCCAGTTAAATAATTGGGTCACAAAATGATGATCGCACAATAAATCAAGCCCACTGCAGGGCCTCTTGTAAAGTAAGAGTTCTTCTACAATAAAAAAAAAAATCAGAACTGTAAGAGAAGACTAGAAATTAAATTAGACTAACCAAATGATCATCAGCAATGCGCATCAAAGAAGGGTCATGAATTATTGATACAATGGGGACCATGAATGCATAAGATCCTCCGATTACGATCGGTAATCGTGTCCCAAACAGTGTTTGTAGAAGAGTGTTGATCCCTTCAACAAAAAGTAGAGTCTGTACCACCCTCACTTTGTCACCCTGAAACACATCATAGTGTAGCCCCAAAATAAAAATAAATAAACAAGAATTCACAAACAAGGATATTATCATTATTGGGTTCTTCAAGATTAAATTTTTCCTTCACTGGCCTAGTCTACTTGATGAACAAAGAATCGGCATCTTCTTTCAGGCCATTTGGTCAATGCATTATCACTAGATTTATAGAAATCAGAAAGAAGTGGTGGCGAAAATTGACTCACGTGATTACCACCCATCAAAGGAACAAGAAATGAAGGGATCATAACAGCAGTTCCTAAAGCCAAAACATAATGCTGAAAACCCAAAGCTATAGTCTCTCCTGCTTACATAAACACCAAGTTAGGAAAAAGGACTGAAACGAACTAAAAAGACTTGATCTTTTTTATATAAAAAAAAAAAAAAAAAAAAGAGAGAGAAAGAGAAATGGACTTACCCCAAGATGGGTTAGAATCAATACAATATTCTAAGCCTTGAAGTTGGTCCATTGGAGGGTGACTTATCTCTTCTGGTTTTGGATCAGCTGCCATTGCTTATAACCCTCAAAACCACTCTCGTTTTACTTCTTAAACTCAAAACTCAGAAAAAGGATATCTACTAAACGAATTAAGAGATTGATAGATAGAAGATTAGGTAGCTAGGGAGAAAGAAACAGACTCCGGGGCGATCACAAGAGTCTTTGCACAGCTAGCTAGTGTAAAGCAAAGCGAAGGAAACGCAATTTGATTGACTGAATAAGAACGAAAAAGAAAGATGAAGCAAAAAAGGGCTAGAGAGAGAGAGAGAGAGAGAGAGAGAGGCGAGAGAGAGTACAAAAATCCAGAGAGAAAAAATAGCAAGCACTTGCCGCCCACTGATCTTGCCTTTCTCGCTTTCTTGCTTTCTGCAGGGTTTATGCCTATATAATTTATATGCTTTGCTTTGCATTTTCTATTTTTTGAACTGAATATTACCGTTGCCCGTCTGCCTCTCTGTTCATAATAAATGAACAACTCATATCCATCTTGAACAAGAGATGGAGAGATTCATGTGTCTGTGCATGCAGATTTATTACCTTATACAAATAGAAGTAGGGCTCTTGTCGTGTGCAAGTGTAACGTCATAATTTGTCTGCTTTATGCTTTTAATAGTAAAAAAGTTAGATTGGTGTTTTACTTTTCTCTCAGTTGATTATGGTCAAATGACAAGCAAGCATGTGTTTTTTTGTATTAACTTTTGGTTACAAAATCCTTTATTTCCATACAATATTTTGTATTTTTCTGTGGACTATTTATTTCAAAATAGATAATATCAACCCTAAAGCAATACCCTTTTCTTTTCTTTTTTCTTCCTTTTTTTTCAATTGTCATATTTCCACCCAAAAGCAGCCCTACATTAACTATTATATATGCCATGTTGGTTGGTGGACCTTCTTTATAGTAAAGGGATAAATATTTATTTTATTGACATCCAAAACACAACTCTTCCTCATTCACTAATATAAAGGATTAGCCAAAAAAGAGACTTGGCATATAAAGGATCAGCCGAAAAAAGAAGAAAAGAGGATTGATGTTTTATTAAGGTTTTTGACTTAAATAGCTTGGTTTCGTAGTTTATATGAGTTTATATAAATGAGTTTAATTTCAATTTAGGAAAAATCGATTGAGAAAACCATTAGATATAAGAAGTAGGTTTAACTCCATAGTGAATCAAGGAAACATTTAGTTTTAATTGAAATATTTGAATTTAGAATGATTTAATTGTGTATTTAAAATATGATTTAGATAATGATTAGTTTAATATACATGGAGAAATTCAATTACAAACTCATGTTCCATAGTGAGATGTTCAACCAAATAGAGAATGAGGAATGAAGAGGTAAAGTAAATTTAATTAAAATAAACAAATGAATAGTGTGTCATGAAATGAAACTAGAAGAAAATTTTCATGAAAAGATTGGAAATAATGTATTAGGAATAATTAAACTTAGGATAGGCCTAGGGATAAAAAAAATAATTATGGTCATAATGAATTGATGAGAGTAAATGGAATTTTAGGATTACCTAAAAATAATTGAGATGCAAGTTGAAAGGTAAAATAATTAAATTATCTGACAAGAATATGAAAAATTATGAATTTTTTTAGATATAAAATGAAAAGTGGATGAAAATTGAAAATAAAACATTTGTAATAAGAATCTTGGACTTGAAATGTTATTGTTGTTGTTGTTGTTGTTGTTTTTGTTGTTCTGAAACAAGCTATAAAACCATCAAGGATAATCAAACGATAATAAACCTCAAATAGATACGTAACGTCTCAATAGATATAAATCTTTTCTTTAAACTTAAAAAGTAATTGTTGTGTTCTGTGATATCAATAATATTATGGAGTTTGTAGCAATTGAAATTATGTTAAAAACATAATACTTGGTATCCAAGTAAAGTTGAAGTATTGATTGGTATCTAGTTAGGATTACAACAATTATTGGCTTCCAAACTTGAATACTATAATAATTGACATCTAAGTAAGTCTACTTAATTGATTTGTACTAAGTAGGATTACAGGAGTTATTGGCTTCCATAGAAGAATGTTGGAATAATTAGCATTCAAGGTTGCTAGATTGATTGGTATCTAGTTGAGATTACTAAAATTATTGTCTTCTAAACAAGATTGTCAAAATACTTGACTTCCATGTAAGGTTGCCAAATTATTGTCATTTTTCTTAATATGAATTGTGCTAGTGAAATTATTGATCTTCTCAAAAGTTGCACTTTAGATGTAGTTGGAGAATAGAAAAAAAGTCAAATGACAAATGAGGGAAGAAAAAAAGAACTTGTCACTCTCTCCCCATTTTTATGATGACCATCATTTGCATATTATAGGCAAAATCAAACTAAGCTAAGTTCAGTTTTAATTTCAAATTTACAAGGTTATGCAATAAAATATCAATAATATTGGTGAGACTCCACGTGTCCTTTCAATTTTCTAGTAGTATATGGTAATTTCATTATTTATCTTCTATATGGTCTAAATTTTAAACTTCATAGCATTGTGTTGTTGCTTGAGTTTTTTCAGTTTTTATTTGATAAATTGAGTTATTTTGATTTTATCAATATAAATAGAGTTTAATGTATTATGCTTTATTTACACCAGCCTTTGCTCATAACAAAGTTGTTTGGTTTAGTTTTGTTTCCAATTCGGTTGAATATGTAGATTATAAATTTGATAACTTAACTAATTACGAATAATATAGTTTTATTTTATTTAAAAAAGTTAAAACAACATGATTTGAAGGAAAAACAAATTTCAATCAGATCAAGTTTAGACAAGGTTGTGAGTTGACTCATTAGATTAACCAAACCAACTCCAAATTGACTTTTTTTAAGACCTTATTTAAGGGTTGGATATGTCATGTTCTAGACCTCAAAACTCGAATTGAATCATAATGCCATACTAGAATAATAATTATGAGTGAAATGTTTTCTTTGATGGCTTATTAAATCTTTTAACTTCATTAATGAGATTTCCTTGTATGAAAGAGAGTGAGAGGGGCGAGAGAAATAAAAAAAAATAGTCATGTTGTGTGGAGTAAATGAGAAGTTTATAAGATTTGAAATGACTTTAAGCTAGAAAATGTCTTCATCAATTTGATTTATTACAATTTTATAAAACAATCTTGAGTTATTATGCCCATTTACAATATCTTATATGGTTCTTGATTATGTTATCAAGTGGCTTTTTAATCATGATAAATTATGGATAAATGCTAGTAATTTGTCAATTTAGTTGACTATATCCCTATAAAAAGTATTGTTCATTTTCAAATGACGTTGAAACAACTTTTTATATATATAAAATCAAGGATCGTCAAGACGATATTTAGTTATGATGAATCCTTGTTTTATTAATTTTTAAGTAAAAAAAAACTCTAAGAAAAATAGAGTTAATGTTTTATCTTTCTCGTCACTTTTATCATCCTATCTACTTCTCTTCTCTTTTCTTTTTCTCTCCTTCCTATTTCTTAAAATTAAAATCAAGGTAAATGGGGGCAAATAATGAAAAATTAAAAATCAAAATAAATTAAAAAATACATAAAATAATGAAAATGGTTAATTTATAAATGGATTTAAAAACAAAAACATTAGATATGTAGTTTCTAAAATCATGAGGAGTGGTTAAATGATTTTACTAAACTATAGCGACCAAGTTATAATAAATTCTTTCCATATTTTATTTCTTAAAATGGGAGATACAAAATAAATTAGAAAATAATAACAAAAATGGTGAAGATACTGAGTCATTAACATATTAAAAAAAAGGATCAAATAAATAGTTCTTAAGAGTATGAGGTTTAATTAATTAGTTTTGTTGTCCTAGAGGGACTTCATTGTACTTCAATCGAGAGAGAAAATACCATGCCATGGCCACAAAATTACACTCATCTCTTTCCAAATTTACCCGGGAGATGATCCATGAGAGAAATTTTTATTATTACTATATATTTTTATTATTATTATTATTATTATTTATTTCTGGGAACTATTGTCCCTGAAACAGTTAAACTAATGATTTATAGCAAACAGAGTCTGACGAAACAGGGTACGAATCTCTAACGTCTCTATTTCTAAGCAAAGATAAAAACAAAAACAAAAAACAAATATATAAAAAAATTCACTTTTTTTTCACTGCTCCTGTTCCATATTTACCTCCCCATCTCCATGGCCTGGCACCGGTTATTAAATAATGTTTATTTTTTAAAATATTTTTTATATTAATATATCCAAATAATTTTTAAAAAAATAAAAAAATAATTTAAAAAAAACTTTTTAAAATGTAGCGACAAACAAGTATTACTTAATTAAAAATAAATATTCTGTAAATCCACCCAGATCTACCATCATTCAAAAAAACAATTGTCACTGTGTTTTAAAAATATTTTTTTTAAAAATTAAATTTGTTTTTAATTTAAATTAAAAAATAATATTTTTTAAATCATTTTCATTTACTGAAATCAAGAATATTTTTTTTAAAAACATTTATTTTAATATATTAGCTACTTTACATGATTTCTTAGTGTAATGTTAGATTATTATTTTTATCTCCATGGTCGCATTTCTAGCTGCAATTTGTTTTTGTGTTTTTTCTTTGCCACTTCCTTAAAAACCACAAGTCCATCGCTAGTCTTGTAAAAATCTACTCCATACTAAAAACATATCTATCTATCTATATATAGCTTAAGTTTTTTGCTAGACACAATTTTTTCTTATTCCAATGGAACTACATTTATGTAATTATGCTTTAAAGAATTAAAAGCTCTCATGTATCCAAGAAATCAGTGGAGGCAAGAATTGTTTGGTCGAGAGTTTTTTGAAATTGTAAGGGTTTTATGGAGAGTGATTAATGATCTTTTATTAATTATGTTCTAAACTCACTTCAAAGAAAACACACACACACATTATAAGCTACTAGATAATTGCCCGCGCGTTGCCGCGGGTAATTTTTTATATATAATTTAACATAATTAAATCTACAACGATAAATTTATATGATATAAGTAAATAAAAATTATAGATTAGAAGATAAAATGTTTAAAATTTTGAGTTGAGTTTGTCATGTAAGCATAAATTATATTTTTTAGAATATAGCTTTTTTTTTGTATATAGTTTAACACAATTAAATCTACAACGATCAACAAACTTATCAAATTATCGGGAGGGAAAAAAATAACAAAAGAGAAGGAATGAAAAATAATTAAATCATGATTATTATTATTATTATTATTATTATTATTATTATTGTGTGAAATACACTTATATATACATGGACAAAAGTAGGGATTAAAAAGCAAAAAAAAGTGTAAGGGCTGAAATAAAAATCAAATATCAAGGGCTTAAATTAAAAAAATTAAAAGTCAAAGGGCTGAAATGCAACTTCAATTTATTGTCAATTGAAATCGGGAGGACAAAATTGAACAAATCGGAACTTTTGTACCGAATTGATTGATTTCTATACAGCTAACCCGGAAATTGAAAGTAGAAGGACTGAAGTGCAACTTTGCCATTCTGGAGAGAGAGAAACGTGGCCGGCGGCTTCAACCGGCCTCCGCCGCGTCCACGGACATCTGGGGGCTACACGCACCACCGCGGGAGGAAGACCACGCGGTGGCGCATCGTCTCGTCGTCCCGGGATACAATTTCCGGCCACCTGTGGAGGACTCACGCGCCTCCTAAAAAGGGCGTGAGGCGGAAAACCGCTGGCGCGTGCGCCTCACGCCCTGACAGACACCGATTAATAAATTCGGAAAATAGAGCCAATTACCGTTCCACCCCTGCACCCAATTCACTTTTTTTGTCTTATTAGGGGCTAAAATAGTATTTAGCCATTTCAAAAAATATTAAAAAATTCAAAAGTTGCGGCGGACCGGACCGGGACGGTCCGGCCGCGCGCAATTACGCCGGTGCCCCTCACCCGGATGCCTGTTTTTGTCCTATTACCGGGGACTAAATCGTCATTACACTGTTCCAAACTGAATATTTGAAAAAAAAAGAAAATCGAATGGAAAAAACCGAGAATAGCCCCCGCCGCTAGCCCCGCTTGCCGCGCGCCCCGTGGGCTATTCTCGCCCGTGCACCGCTCGAGTCCACAAGTGGACTGAGTCTGGTGCTACAGGGTTTTCTCCACGCCGTTTGTTTGTCTTGTAATATTACATTTCAACTTCAAGCTGAAAATTACAAAAACTATCTTTAAGTTACAACTAAACACAGTATTCTTTTATAAAAATTAGTATGTAAACAAGAACAAACCTATGTTGCCTAGAGCAATTCTGTCCATCCCAAAAATGGTGTATGGTCGTGAATTCTCTCTGCAGGGGGGTACGACCAAAAGCTCAAGTTCTTCTTTCCAACTTCCTTTCTCCAGACCTTTTTTCTTCCGCCTCTCGCCGCTTCTGCTGCCTGCCATCCAAGATGAAAATGGATCACTATGCATCATCAATATCTTTATTAACTTGGTAGTTTGACAAAGCTACGAAAGTTCTAGCCAGTCTGTGAATTTGCACATTATAGCCGTGCTCCTTTTTTGTATTAATTTATACAATGAAAAACCTGTGAACAGTGAGGATATTGAATGGACAAACAGCATTCTGCCCCCCCAAGTCACTTATCTGGAGTATTAAGTGGCTGTTTACCATTTGGAATCCTGTCATGATCACCAAGCTATCTAGGAATAATACCTACCCATATTCTTAAGAGGTTTAAGGAATTATTTTTTTCTTAATTTTTTTGTTTTCCTGAAAGCTTTTAAATGATAAATCTTGCTCGAACTAACCAAGTAGAACATTACAAAATTTCTCACCATAAATCTACAGAGCATCCCAAACTTTTATCCTTAATACCAAAACCACCAGAAAACTCAATCCCCTCAATACAAGGGCTGGTTGTTCTTCTAATCCAATTACCATCTATCCATGTACAATAATCAAAGCAATCCTAATCACCTCAATACTGTGATCAAATCAAAGCACTTAAACAGAAACTCAAGGGCATAGATGAGAGGGGAAAGATGCTGAAAGAAATATAAAAAGGAATAAAATGTTTAAAGGATCTAATGGAACTTACACAAAACCTGTGTATCCAGTACCAACATTAGCTACAGATAACAGAGCTGCAGCTGCAGCTAAAGAATCTTGTCCACCAGATGGTAAAGGATTCCTTCCGTCACCATCCACCTGAAAGCAAATAGAGTATAAGAAATGCCAGTTCCTCAACATCAGCTCAACCAAAAGTTTACACATATGAGCTGCATGCAGAGATTAACCTTATCCCATTTTGACTTCTTGTTCTGTCTACCCTCACGAGGAGCTGCATCGGCTGCATTTGCAGATGAATGTGTCCCACTAGCAGTGACAACTGAAACACCCGAAAGATAATCTCAAGTTAAGGAGACCATTACAAAATACAACGGTGAGATGCCAAAGAAAAATTATCTCGTAAAATCAATCTCTATAGTCAAAATCTTTTTTGAACCTGGAATAGGCACACTGAATTTTGTTGGAGGTACCACCACTCCAGGCTGAGATCCCCCTGAAACAAATTCAACCTTTGGACTTCTCTTCAGCTCATGCTCCTTCCTCTCCCTTTCACGCCTCATATCAGCCTCTGCTTTAAAAAAATACTAAAGGTCATTGCCCAGAAATTATGTTCAACAAAAAGACAACCTTAATTGCAAAAAAAATTAGGGCGTCAAAAGATAGCTTTGAAAAACAACCAGCCACTAGAAAAATTGATTCAGTTGATTCAGAAAAGAAAGCTTTTCAAGCACAAATAAAGGCATACCCACAGGCCCTTATCAGAGTAATTCTTCTTCCAAGCCAGAAATGAAGTCTATTTGTTTATTAGGGAAACAAACAAACTTAAACATCCAATGAATGTAAGCAAAAAATAGATATAAATTCCATGAGAAGTTACAGTTCATTATATGTCTTGTGATTGATGTATGAAAATGTTATGGCAAGCAAGGAACCTATTAAAATGCAATATCATGTACATGCAAAAATTTATGTAGGATGTGATGAACAGCAAGAAAGAATTAGAGGCTGTGACTGGTATTTAACAATGCACTCAGTTCACATGATTTTCTATAGTTGAAGCAAGAGATAGAAGAAGCCACTACTTCATTCCCATTACCAAGAAATGACAGTCCTAATATTAAAATATTGCAGATTTGCAGTTTTAGAGCATAAGCTTCAGTAGTTTTCTTCAGTTAAAGCACAGTTTTCATAATTAGCCAAACTACAAGCGCACTTAGAGGAACACCAAACCCATATTAGAAAATACAAGTCAATGAAGCAATGAAACTGTGGAAAGAACTGGTAATAACCTATATCGAGATAGTAGTCACTTTGGTCGTATCCGTGAGGGTCAAATACATCTTTACTGAAGCAAGACCCTATCTGATCAATATCTTGATACCTCACAGCATGCAGTAGGAAGTCAGGGTTCCTATAATCCTTCCGATTGCGGACTTCTGCATTGAAGCTTCTCCCAATTTTTTTCAAAGAAAGAAATTTATCAATTTTTTTCTGCATATAAAATAGCATGAAGAGGAGAAATATGTCAGAGCATGTAAAATGTGCTGTATTGTGATCATAAATCAATCATATTAAGCTACATCATCTGAATATAAGAAACACACAGTTCATTTTATGTTCCAAAAGGTATTAAGCATTCTTAACCATAATTCAAACAACATAGGAAGGATCAACCAAGGCGCTCTTTAACATAATTCATAGTAGCAAACCACCAAAGAGATCATCTAAGGATCATCTAAGATTACACATAATAGCCAATCTGTAAAATGAAACCCAAGTTCCTTAAAACAAACAAGATAGCCAGGAGCAACAAGTAATAATAGAACCCTACTCAGGATGTCTCCAACTCTCACACTTGCTCCCAAGATCTCTTGCAGGGGTACTTTGTATACATAGCTGACAGAAGCACCAGACGTAGCAAAGTTATAAAGCACTTATTGACAACAGATGTTAAAGAAACTAACTTGCAGGTCCTGTGGGCACTTCTCTTTAGGTGGCGGGGGAAGAAATTTATCCAACAGATCAACACCCGCTGCGGGAACCTCATTAGAATCTTCAGCATTGACAGCTTCTGATTCCTTGGTGGAATCATTTATTTCACCAGGTTGTGATGGTTCTAGATGTTCAGATGATTGTGGAGTTGCTCGAACACTAGGAGATAGAATCTGAGCAGTTGCTGGAGAAGATTTTTCTTGGATAGCACATGTTACATGGATATTTAACCATTAATCAGCTTGAGATATCTAACTATGAAACAATAAGAACTTTGAATTTGCCTTATTTCTTTGTAATTGCACACAAATTTCAAAACAGTAGTCCAAAAAATGCAATATGCGCAAGAGCTTTATATTGCCTGTAGATGCACTCATTCCTCTTTACATCAATTTCTGAGAGCACTCAGCAACACTAGTTTCCAGAGTAAAATACCATCAAATCATATGCAACACGAGGGCAATTACTAACTTAAGCCACAACATTAATTGTCCTAACAAGTCTTTATACAATAATAACTGGCTTAACTCCTCCTTCACAGCAATCAAAACCATATTTCAACAACATTGATTGCAATCCCACTTTAGCATCACAATTATTGAGCACAGATAATACAAATTCACATTAGAACAAGCAAAATCAAACTTAAAAAAGCTTCATAACTGCACGCAATCAACAGGGGATTAAACTATAATGGCTTATTACGAACAAGACGGTTAAAGATTGATCCATAAATAGCCAAAATACGAGCAATGCATACCACTGGTACTTTCAAGCTCCTCTTCGAACTCCCCTTCCTGCAAAAGCAAGAGCCCAATCAATCCCGAAACAGACACAGGATAGCAAGAAAAGTATTAGGAAACCATTAAATAGACAGATAATTTTATAAGCCAAAAGGAATTGCCTCAGGTTCAGGGGACATGGCAACTTCATCGTGACCATAATCAACAATAGCAAGTCTCCCTCTCCTACTACTACTACTACTTCTCTTCGCCTCCAAATTAATTGCCCCTCCTTGCTGCTGCTGCTGCTGCAGCGGCGTCAAAGGCCTTAAAAGACTTCCTTCGGGAGTTGAATTCCGACTAGCGGTAGGTGCTTCTGCTTCTTCCGTATTCTGTAATTCTTCGGTAAGCATGGCGTTATCGTCGTGCAGAGTATCTTGCTCCATATCGTTAGATTGGTTTGGTTGATGGTCGTGATCTTCCATTTCTTCATCATCGTCTTCTTCGTCGTCGTTGTACATTGAGAGTAATGCGATTCCTTCTAAATGTTTCTTTCTCGATGCCATGATTGAACTTTTAGGGTTAGGGTTTTCTTCAAATTGGTAGAAAGAGGAAGATGATGTTAGGAGATTCAGGAAAAGAAGCTGAGACAGTGACTGGATAATGAAGGATTAACCGGACCGGCAGGCTCGGGATTTTTAACTTTGGAGGTTAGATTCTGGGCCTCAAGAGTAGCTAAAGCCCAATCTATTAAATGTTTATTTTTTTAGACCCATCAGCCGATTAAGTAAGACTCTGTGGTTTTTTATTTATTTTATTGTAAAAAAAATAAACTGTTTATTTTCTTACATTTTGGTGTTCAGAATATGTTACTCTGGATATTCTTTTGATTTGATTTTCAGGCCATAATTTGATTCTAGAAAAGTCACAACACGTTTTGTTTACCTCAATAAGCAATACATTTTCTAATTCTTTTTAAAAAGATAAAACAAATTTGAAAAGGATGACATGTAGTTAACTCTAAATGCAAAAATAATAATAATAATAATAATAATAATAATAATAATAATAATAATAAAAGGGTTCGTGTGGGATGGTTTTGTTCCTAACTCTTTTTTTCTAAATTATTTTTTATTTATATTTGAGTTAATACAATTTTCTATTTTGTTTCTAGATCCTTTTTTAAATAAAAATTATTTTTTTATTATTTTGTATGCATTTATTGTTTTTTAGAGTTTTTTTCAATTCATATATAATTGTTTTTTCTTTTAAATAGATAAACTTTATTTTTTGAAAATAAAAAATATTTATTTTAAAATGATATTTATAATATATGCAATCTTGTGCAAACAAATTTTCTCATTTATTTTTTCAAATAAATTTAATATGTGTGTCAATTTATATTATAACTAGCTATATTGC